>QRFJ01000172.1:1392858-1459677 GCA_006176705.1 Cocos nucifera
TAAGGCTCGGTCGTTGGGGATTTCGGTAAAAGCTTGGTCGGTGAGAAATCCGATCGGAGGACGATCGTCGAGGAGTTTGCTGAGAAGTTTGATCGAAGGACGACTGCTGAGGAGTTCGACCGTTGGAAGTCCGAAGGAGCTCGGTCGACTGAAGGGATGGCCGCTTGAGGAGTTCAGCCGCTGAGAAGTTCGACCGCTGGGAGTCCGAAGGAGCTCGACCGACTGAGCAGTTCGGTCGACTGCAAGAGTTCGATTAAGACCCATCCGCTGAAGCTCTTCCATGGCTACTGATTGCATTAGGATGAGCATCGAACTAGACTTCGGTAGGAGCGGGGTTTATCCCCAACAATAGTCCCTCCACTTTCGAGTTCGAAATTCGAAGGAAGGAAGTGCAGAAAAGGCGATTGTCAAAGTCTTCTTCTAGGCTCCGTGCTGGTTCAGGTCGGAGCTCGGGGGAGATCTCTTCTCCAGCTAAAGTTGATGTTGAAGTTGAAGCCCGGGGGAGATCCCATCTCTAACCGAGGTTGAGGTAGGCCTCATCTCCTGTGATCGAGGTCGAAGGTTGAGCTCATCGGGGGCAACATTGTCTCCTACAATCAAGGCTGACTCGGAGGAGATCTTCTCTCCTGCAGTCGAGGTCAATACGGACGCTCGGGAGAGATCCGATCTTTGGCCGAGGTTGGCTCGATCGATCGGGAGGGATCTCATCTCCGACCGAGGTTGGCTTGGTCGATTGAAAGAGATCTTATCTCTTATCGAGGTTGGCTCGGTCTTCTGTGGCCGAGGTTGATGCGGGCGCTCGGAGAAGATCTTATCTCTTGCAGACGAGTTTGCCTCGGAGGAGATCTCATCTTCTGCGATCGAGTTTACCTCGAGAGAGATCTTATCTCCTGTAGTCGAGTTTGTCGCTCGAAAGAGATTTTATCTCTAGTCGAGGTTGGATCGGTCGCTCGGAATAGATTTTATCTCTAGCCGAGGTAAGAGATCTTATCTCTAGCCTAGATTATCGCTCGGAAGAGATCTTATCTCTAGCCGAGGTTGGCTCGGTCGCTTGGAAGAGATCTTATCTCTAGTCGAGGTTGATGCGGGCGCTCGCATTAGGACGAGGTTCTCCTCCTGTTCCTAACGGGCTGTGGGAGCACATTCGGACCGTCGTCCGTCTCCCTCCATCTCATCTAAGGTGAACGAGGCCTTCGACTTTGCTCGCATTAGGACGAGATTCTCCTCCTGTTCCTAACAGGCTGTGGGGGCACGTACGGACCGTCGTCCGTGCCTCTTCCCCCATCTCATCTAAGATGAACGAGGCCTTCGACTTTGCTCGCGTTAGGACGAGGTTCTCCTCCTATTCCTAATGGGCTGTGGGGGCACATTCGGACCATCGTCTGTCTTCCCCCATCTCATCTAAGGTGAACGAGGTCTTTGACTTTGCTCGCATTAGGACGAGGTTCTCCTCCTATTTCTAACGGACTGTTGGGGCACATACGGACCGTCGTCCGCGCCTCTCCCTCCATCTCGTCTAAGATGAACGAGGCCTTCGACTTTACTCGCGTTAGGATGAGGTTCTCCTTCTATTCCTAACGGACTGTGGGGGCACATTCGGACCATCGTCCGTCTCCTTCCGTCTCATCTAAGGTGAACGAGGCCTTCGACTTTGCTCGCGTTAGGACGAGGTTCTCCTTCTGTTCCTAACGGACTGTGGAGACACATAAGGACTGCTGTCAGGGCCTCTCCCCCTATCTCGTCCTTTGTGAATGAGGCCTTCGCTATGGTGCTGATCCCGCTCGATTCAAGCTCGGCTTCGACTGGAATGGTGCATTCTAGCATAAAATCCATCAGTATCTGGGCCTTGATCGATGGCCTGGGCCGGTAGTTGATGTCGATCTCTATAGGCTCGATTGCCCATTTTGCGATTCTTCCGAAAGCATCTGCTCGATGGAGGACTGCTTTTATTGGTTGATCCGTGAGGACCGTTATGGTGTGCTCCTGAAAGTAAGATCAGAGCCTTCTAACAGCAATTAGAAGAGAGTGAGTTAGTTTTTCTAACCTAGAGTACCTAATCTTCGCATCCCTCAGGACTCGGCTCACGTAGTAGATCGATCGCTGCATCTTTGCTTCTTCCCTGATCAGGACTGCCGCCAGGGCCACCGGAAAGACAGCTAGATATAGAAATAATTCTTCTCCGAGTTCAGGCTTTGCCAGTAGTGGGGGTGTGCCGAGGTAGTTTTTAAGCTCCTCGAATGCCTGTTGGCACTCCACCATCTAGCAGAAGTCCTTCGGTCGCCTAAGAACCTAGAAGAAGGGCATGCATCATTCGGCCGACCTTGAGACGAAGCGATTTAGGGATGCCATCTTTCCGGCCCGGCGCTGACCTTTCTTAATCATCTTCGAAATAGTCATCTTTCGAATGGCTCGAATTTTCTGGAGGTTTGCTTCGATTCCACGTCTCGACACCATGAACCTCAAAAATTTTTCGGAGGTTACACCAAAGGCGTATTTGATCGGGTTCAGCTTCATCTTGTGCTTCCTGAGTGCACCGAAAGTCTCTTCAAGGTCGGTCAGGTGGTCTGTTGAAGCTCGACTTTTGATGAGCATATCATCTACATACACCTTCATGTTGCGGCCGATCTGCTCCTTGAAGACCTTATTAACCAAACGCTGGTATGTTGTCCCTGCATTTTTGAGTCCAAAAGGCATAATTCTGTAACAATAAAAACCATGGTCAGTAATGAAGATGGTCTTCTCTTCGTCCTCGGATGCCATGCGTATCTGGTTATAACCAAAAAAGGCATCCATGAAGGTGAGAAGCTCATGGCCCAAGGTTGCGTCCACCAGCTGGTCAATCCTGGATAGGGGGTAGCTGTCTTTCGGACAGGCCTTGTTCAGCTTCTTGAAGTCGACGCACATCCTCCACTTATTATTCACTTTCTTGATGAGAACCACGTTCGAGATCTAGGTCGGATAGTTAACCTCCCGGATGAGTTCAGCTTTAAGGAGCTTGTCTACTTCTTTGACGATCGCTTTCTATCTCTTCGGAGCATGGTGATGCATCTTTTCTCTTATCGACCGGTGCCTCGAATTGACGGCCAACCGATGTTCCATGATCTCAGCGTCGATCCCCGGCATGTCCGCTGGGGTCCAGGCGAAGACGTCCGTATTTTTTCTAAGGAAAGCGACGAGCTGCTCCCAAACCTCGTCTGCCAAGTTGGAGTCGATCTACACCACGTGCTCCGAGTTTCCGTCATTCAAGGGCATAGAGATGAGGTCCTCCACAGGCTTGCCCCTCTCCTCAGTGAGGTCATCGCGAACGTTCAGTCCGTCAATAAGATAAGGGTCGGGCTGATCTTCTTTATGCAGGACGATCGAGTAGCAGTACCTCGCTAGAGCCTGGTCTCCTCTGACTTCTCCAACCCCGTGATACGTCAGAAACTTCATCTTCAAATAATAGGTTGACACTACCGCCTGGAGTGCATTTAGACCAGATCACCGAGAATCGCGTTATAGGCGAATGGAGTCCTTACAACTAGGAAGTCGACCCACGCTTTGGTCAGTTTTGGGTGTTGCTCTACCGCTATGGCCAAAGTTATTATGCCTTCGACTGGTACGGCGTTGCCAGCGAATCCTACCAGCGAAAAATTCATAGACCCCAAGCGGTCATCGGATAGGGACATTTTTGAGAAGGCATCATAAAATAACACATCGGCTGAGCTTTCATTATCCACCAAAATACGGCGTACATCATAGTCAGCAATGTTCAAAGAAATTACAACCGCATCATTGTGTGGGAATTGGATCCCCTGGCCATCCGCCTCGGTAAAAGTCATGAGTTCCATGGTCCTCTGCCTCTTCACCGATTCCTCAGATCTGCTGGCCTCTCCTTATTGAAGTCCCCCCAAGATAGTGTTGATGACGCCAAGGGGCAGCCGATCTTCTTGCTGGTTTCCCCCACTTGGCGATAACGCTCTCAGCCGATCTTCCCACACCTCAGGTCATCTTCGCAGAAATCGGCTAAGTCTGCCTCGCCTGACAAGCTCTTCGATCTCGTCCTGAAGTTGGATGCACTCCTCGGTGTCATGACCGTGGTCGCGATAGTAAAGGCAGAATTTGTTGGGGTTGCGCTTGCTAGGATGGGAACGCATTCTCTTCGATCTTGAAAGTCGTTCTCGGATCTCCATCAGTACTTGGGTCTTCGGGGCGTTAAGGGTGGCGTAGTTATGAAATCATCATCGTCGGAGAGAACTTCGACGCTGGGGAGAACCTCGGCGTACCCTTCCATCGGAGCTTCTCTGCCTCCGAGCTTGAGGGGGAGTTCGGACTTGCCCGCGACCAGGGGGAGTCCAGAAATACGGTCGAGCTTCAGTCTGCTTCCTTTTTTTGGCAGGCCTGCCTGGCCCACCGATTCGTCGCTTGCCGCTGGCTTCGTCGTCCTTAGCCTCGAAGGCCTCCTCTGCCCGGGTATAACTTTCAGCCTGAGCTAGCATGTTGGCAAAATTCTTAGGATACTTCTTTTTCAGGAAGAACAGTAAGTCGTTCTTCTGAAGGCCGCCCTTGATAGCGACCGTGGCGACTGACTGGTCCAGATCCCGGACCTCCAATGCAGCAGTATTAAATCGGATGACGTAAGCCCGGATGGATTTCCCCTCCTTCTGTCTGATGGCCATTAAGAAATTCGAACCTCGACGTGGATGCTGACTACTAACGAAGTGGGCCGTGAACTGTTGACTCATCTGGTTAAACGATAAGATGGTACTCGGTTTGAGCGTCGAGTATCAGTTCCTAGCGGCCCCCTTAAGGGTAAAGGGGAAAGCTCGGCACAAGATAGTATCTGGCGCGCCATGTAGCAACATCATTGTCCGAAAGGCTTTCAAGTGGTCGACTGATTCGGTGGTCCCATCGTAGCTCTCGAACTGCGGAAGCTTGAAGTTCAGCGGGATCGGTTCCTGCATGATTTTCTACGAAAAAGGGAGGTCAATGCAGATGTCATTACCACGTGAGGAGGAAGTGTGACGAAGTTCTTCGATTCGTCGGCTCATTTCTAAGAGTCTTTGATCCAAGAGATCTTCGCGGTCTCTGATCTCCAAGGTTTTCTTGCAGAATGGTTGCGAAGCTTCACCCTAGGTCGACCCATGATCCGAGCAAGGGCTCTCCCTCTGTTGTCTTCCTCTTCTGGGGATTGGAGGTCGGGTAGCCCATGTCGGTCGCCCCTGGACTGGACCACACGGCTTTGGAGAATCCCGCGTCGGTTGAGCTGGTACTGGGGCCTGCTGGTGCATGGCCTACACCGTCTGCACTGCCTCCGTGAGACCACGAACCTGCCGAACGAGCAGGTCGAACTGCTTCGCATCCACCGCGGCTATAGAGAGAACCTGAGTCGTCGGGGCTGGAGCGGGAGCGAACGGATCCGAACGGGATCGAGCTGCAGAGGCCGTCGATCGTCAGGTCGAGGCTCTCCTGAGTAGCATTTTTTTTTGGGGGGGGAAGAAATTCTAGAGAGGAAGAAGAGAGATCTCTGGAGTGGGAAGAGAGAAATCATCGCCGAGCACTCCTTTAAGAACAAGGAAACCTCGGTGGTTCGGTCCTCCTTCTAGCGCCAATCTGTTGATGTAGAATCTGATCGTCGTCGGAATCAGCTGGAGCGGAGGTGGACGAGGTCGCCATCGGGGATCTGCAAAATAACGTCCCATCCAGAGCCGGTGGTGGATGGCTCCGACAGGATCCTCCGACGATCAAGTCGGCTCTGACCAACAGGAATGGAATGCTCAGGAATGAGTTCCGCAGAGCTTAGAGAAGAAGAGGAGAGCTTAGAGATCAGAGGTCAGAGGTTAGAGGTTGGAGGTTCGAGTTAGCGTATCTGGAGGATCCTTTTTATAGACGGAGCTTGATGGTGACAGCTGTAGTCGCATGCTGGTGGGCCACTCAAGGTCCGACGGAGTCAGTCCCAAGAGAAGGCACAGTCTGCAGTGGGTTGATGGTGACAGCCATCATCGTCTGATAGCGGATCGCTGTCGCTTGCGGCGGACTGATGACGATGGCTGCAGCTATCTTGATACTGAGCCGCTCGGAGCCGAATGAAGGATTGAAGGGCTTCGACGTGTGCCCATTTCGGAGGAATTCCGACTCCTGAAGAGGAAGCTCGGAAGGAGTTCGGCTCCCATAAGCGTCTGGCTGGAGGTGCACGGCTAAGGCTCGGTCGCTGGGAAATTCGGTAAAAGCTTGATCAGTGAGAAGTCCGATCGGGAGACAACCGTCGAGGAGTTTGCTGAGAAGTTCGACCGAGAGACGACTGCTGAGGAGTTCAGCCGCTGGAAGTCTGAAGGAGCTCGATCGGCTGAGCAGTTCGGCCGGCTGCAGGAGTTCGGCTAAGATCTATCTGCTGAAGCTCTTCCATGGCTATTGCTTGCATTAGGCTGAGCATCGAACTAGACTTCGACAGGAGCAGAATTTATCTTCAATATAATTTTTTTATTAAATATATTAAAAATTTAAATTTAATTATTTATTAAATAGATAATCTAATTCGATCAAGAATGAATTAAATCAAATTAAATATCACTCGGTCTTATTCGTTGATCTCATCCTTGCATCGGATAAATTGGGTGGTGATGTGGCAGATGATCTTTAATATTTTTGACCTCTATATGGTAGGGGATGGAACATTTAGCCAATAGCATGGGCATGCTATTTAATAAATGAAACAGTGACTCTAGAATGTAGGTGTGGCGCTGGTGGCCGGACCCCCGCGTGGTCCGCGATGCCCTCGTCCACGCCCACGGGTGGCACGTGAGCACGTACGACGTGGTTTTCCGGCAGTATCACGCCGCGTCTGGCGGTCCCACCGTCCTTTGGTTTCGTCCATCCCCCAGTGACCTAAATGACAGGGATCAGTGGAGGACCAAAGGATACGTAGGGATAGAATATATGCATATTTTTATGGGAGTAAGTTGCAACTCGGGAAAAAAAAAAAATCTTTTGTCTCTTAACTCTTAGACTGTCGCATGACAGATGGAGGTTTCGATAGTGACGTACAAAGGTGTCACCAAAGTATGTTTTTTTATTATTTTTTTTGGTTTGGTGTTTTTGTGGGGTTGTCGCTTATCATCCTTAAAATGAGAATGGCAAGCCCCATTTTTAAATATATATTGAAGTAATTTAAAATAAATATTTCTATGAATATTTAAAAATAAAATTTTATAATATTTTAAAAAAATATTTCGGATCGTAGATCCCATGCGGTCAGCAACATATATAACTATTCATTATGTAGAATTAATGTATTTGAAAAAAAAATAAAGTTATTTGCTTAAGATTATTCAATAAGTGTATAAACTTTTTGTAGACGATCTGAAGTTTTGATATTAAAATATATTATTTTGTTTATTTGGATGATATGATATTGATAATGGTGGTAGCTCTTATCGTATGGGGATGATATTTAAATTCTCAGAACGTGATATCTTTTTTCGGTGGTGTGAACAAACTGAAGTATTCGGGTGTAAATATATCCATGAGGTTCAATAAATAAAATATTAAACAATGGGCTAAGAAAATTTGAGGTAGAATTCTATAACATGGATCTAACACGGCCGGCTATATGAGTTGTTATTTGGTCAACTATATTGTTGTTATTATTAAAGATATGAGCAATCTTAATAAAATGCAATGGACACATCCTAACGACTCTGTAGAAAATGATGGGAATTAATTTCATCACGCAGCCGATACTTTTTATTTACTAATAATGGCCAATATAACAAGATATATACTTTTGAAACTATTATGATGGCCATTACAATAATATATTGCAACTTGTTATTTAAAACATGCAACGTCAACTAAGTCAAGCAATGGTACAAAGGAGCATCTAGGATGGATACGGGCTCTTGGTGTCTTAATGTGCTGGGGCTCTTATCTTTTCCTTTCTTGTTAACATTTAATATCGTGATTTGTAAACGAAATGAGGGTGACTTGCTCATTGTTTATCTTAAAACGGCGAAGACTGCATTGGTTAGAGGGTGCAATTCCAGGACAGGACAGCACGTCGCTCAAAATATCTTAGAGCCGAACTCTTTTAATAAAAAATTTCCCAGAAGCATGCTACTTTTTCAAAGAAGAAACAGTGACTTAGAATTATTCTTATCGAACGCTGTGCAACAGCTCTCTCCCTCTCTCTTCTACCAAAAAGAAATTACACTACCTTTCAAAATCCGAACATAAAAATTCTTAAAAACTGAACAAAAAAGTTCACGGACTATATAGCTCAACATGCCAAACCTGGGGCTGGACATTGAGCAGCCAATGTAGGTTGTTGTCCAAATTTCAAAGTGCATCATCAACATCAGCACGTCACAACCCAACAGCTAGAGTCAAAGATTAGCTGATGAAGTGAGAGGCCTAGAAGGACGTGTTCTTTTTTTGTGCTCCACGAAGCTGACATCTAATTGGACTTCATCATCTAACTACTAAAGCTAAGGAAGTAACCAGGCAATGCAGGCTGAGCGAGAAGTGTCAGATGGAAACACTTTGAAAGTTGTTAAAATGAAACGTGCAGAGATGTACTACAACCCTTTTTTTATTTGTGGTGAAAGGAGAAAAAAAAATCGAGTGTGGTACATTATGATAAGAGAGCAATCGATCATCTCTGTCATATTTTATAATAAGAGTCTTTAGACTGCTGGCTTGTCTATTAGCAGGTGCATGCAGCTTATTACGAGGAAAAAGCTTTCACGTTCTTGCTAGTTCTACTCTACCCGCATACGTAGTTACATCATATATATGGAGCTTACAAAATGGTAGAACTGCATCAGAGTTCCTCATGACTCGATCTCCGACCGCTATGATTAATGAGTGGACAATTTGGTGATGACTCTGATATTGATGGATATTTTTTTTGATTTATTTTCTTTGATAATTTTTTTTTTTTTTTTAGAGAAATTAGAAAGAAATATAAACAAGATTAGAAGTTTATTTATCAAAAATAAAACTTGCTCATGTACATCTATATATGTTACGGTAAATGATTATAAAAAAAATTATTGATCATCAAATTAAAGGAATTATATTGTTGTTTGTCAAATATTCATTACTATATAGATTACATGAGTATATAGTTCTTACAAGATAGGTTTGTTACGCTGCATGGTCGAACCATAAAAGCTATCATCTGTGAACTTAAATTTACATAATTTGAGAAAAGTTTTTGTTTCATGCCACAATTAGTGCTCAATGTAACAGTCATCATCATTGTAACATTTAAGTTATATTTTGTACAGGCGAGCGTATGCAACATGGATGCTGCCATATGTTTTTTTTTTTTAAAAAAAAAATCTCGAAAAACGTAATGTTGAAGTACTCTACAATATGATTCCCCATGCAAAACTCAAGAAATGACTTTTTTCTACAAGGACTTAACCTGATCGATGCTAAGTCAATAAAATAACAGGCTAACAGCATGAAGATTCGGGATTAATATCTTGAAACTTTTGGTAACCCTAATATTTTCATCATTATTCATCTAATACTTCCACAAGATTATATCTACAACATAATTGTGGGTCATCCATACGGACTTGTCTGTCTACTAAAGTTCTACCATATCTATGTATAAAATCGAAGTCTCGGAGCTAACATTTCATTTAACCCAGCCTCAAATAAGTTTGTTCGATATATCTTGCTAATAAGTTTAGTGCTCCTATATGATTGTAGAGTTCACCATCATACTTGATTACACCCAAAAAAAAACTTGAGATGACTATATTAACATGCAATACACTTGCTAAAATCCAGTCTAGCATATAAAGTTTCATGATATATAAAGGAAGATACATGGAATGAAGGTAAGGAAGGGAGAAAAAGAAAAGAAAAGAAAAGAAAGTGGATGAGGTGGCAAAAGCCAGGAATTGGCGATCCCGAGGAAGAAAAAGAGAGAGATGGTAGGAGAAGTTTTGCTTCTTTTGTTTCCGGTCCTGCCCTTCTTTTCTTTTGTTGAGACCGAAACACCATCAAAGGAGGGAATGGGAGGAAGCCGGAAGGAAAGGATCGGGGATTGGATCCGATACACCTGCGGTGAGAGTGACTTGTCATGTTCCCCAACTAATAACACGTACTTTAACATCACCACCACGACCTTTACGGCTTTACCCCCAAAATAAATTTTAAAATTTAAAAAAAAAAAAGCCTCATTACCACAAGGACAGTGTCTGCAACCCCTCTGACACTGTCTGCCACGCGTGAGCTCACCCACGTGCATCTCACCACACTTTAACTCATTCGTTACTCTCTCTCTCTCTCTCTCAACTGGGTTTAGAGATGGCAAAAATCCCGTGAAGCGGTAAGCCGCGTCATAAAATATAAAGTGTTTGTTCTATTGCTTGTAGGACTCTCTGCCGTGCTTTAAATGGGATTCTCTCCGGTGATGTTATCTTCCATGCATCTGCCGTGCTTTAAATGGGATTCTCTCCTGCGATGTTTTCACGAGCAAGTGGTTGCTGGCTGGATGGCTTTTTGGATTACTATTTCTCTTGTTTGCCGATCTGGAGGCAAAGCTACACGAGGGTGGCAGAGGATGTGGCTCGAACCGCACCTTTTCTCACATGGTTGGCTTGCTAACCAACCATAACGTTCAAATATGTCTTTCAAATCATTAGCAACTCAGCCCATGGACATCTTGTTTCTCGGTCAGGGCTTTGGTCGTCATGATGATACGTCTCACCTGCAATTGATTCATGTCACCAAGATGAACGGCAGAACCATCTAAATTATTTCGAGAACTGGAAAAGGATTCTGGCTTGGGGCCAGCAAGTACTCTAAACATGGATTAACCGTGGCTCCCCTAAGAAATGCGCAGGGATGTTGGTGTTTTAGAGTGAAAGGGCTTTCAGATTTGATCTGCTAACAGAGATGTGCAACTTAACCGTTGGCACGTTACCTGCAAACAGAGTGGCTGTCCGTGCCATCCCAACAACAAGAGCCCATTTTTTAGCCCAACCCATGCAACGTCACGTATTGCGTTGCGTCTGAATCCCGACTTGATTCACTAACAAAAACCCCTAAATAGGTAGCGTTCGGCTAACATAACACAAGACCGTCCTGTGGATATCTGCCACAGCCGGTCAAAGTGCACATTTTTTCAATCATATCCTTTTTTTTTTTCATTTATTCCTGTCGAGAGCCGGCCGTTTTGGTCAAAACAAGCCTTTTGCTTTCTTCCTCATCCATCTCATAAAAATTATTTCAGATTCTTCAGCCCTTCCTCCTCCTGAGAATTACTCCGGGCTCCAGGCTCCTGTTATTGTAAGATCCGAGAAGGATCGGATGCATACAGCCTTACGAAGAGAGAAAAAGAGAGAGAGAGAGAGAGAGAGAGAGAGAGAGAGAGAGAGAGGCTATTTTCAAAGTTCATATCTATGTCCTTGAGTTCATAATAGGGCAACCTTACCATCACCCCAACACTCGTTCTCATAAATCATAATGGACCATGTGGAGGTTTTGCTGTGATAAATGATAATTTACAGATATTATCATGATAAAGAGACTACCATTTAGTAAAGAAATCGCTCAATGGTCGCAGCAACATTATTGAATACAGCATCCATAGAAAGATGCTAGGTATGAAAGGTGGTAGATAAATTACTGGATCCATCAAGTCCCCTCACAAAAGTCTTAAGCAGACAGCTCATCCGATTGAAGCATTTTTCAGCATGGACAAGGACATGTTGAGTCATTCACCAGTGAATCAGGAATGCCCACCATTTTTGTCTACTCAGAATTCAGCCTCTGGACATCTACCAAGCGATACAGATCCCCGCGACGTTGCTTTTCAAGTGGAAGGTTTGACCTGCATTGAGTGTAGGATATAAAACAACATATGAGGAGGCATAACTTTCAAAGCTGTCGCAAGATGCCTCAAAGTTAAAAGACTGTCTAAAAAGAAATGCCAGAGGGTAATAATTGTTAACTTGTGTTTTAGTTTATTTATAAATGCGAGTTATATAATTCACATTAATGAAACTCGCATTATTTTATGTTTCAATCTACTTCACATTGATAAAATCAGAACTATTTCACGCTCTGATCAGGTTAGGGACAAAATCTGAATACTAAATCTTATGATTCCGATAACTATCACTTAAAAAATAATAAACATCTCAGAGAACAAACTACCTTCTAAGCTCAATTAATGAATAATCAATCTCATCAACAATGATTGCCTCCTCATGCTCGCTGGTTGCAATCACTTCGCCGAACTGTCAGCCCAATGGGAAAAAGACAAGCAACCATGTGTTAGTTTCAAAACTTTTGACAATTTAAGCAAAGTAGATTCTGATATTTTGGAAGAAAAAGACGGAGAACTCCAACAGATCAAAGATGTCATGCATGATCTGCGGAACATCAATAGCAATAGCCTTCAACAAGTACTTTTAAAATGTATTTCGACTTTAGGTTTCCACTTACAGGTCCGACGAGTGTGGAATGACCCCAAGCAATGTAACTAGAACTGCTATCGCGAGCAGGGGAACAAGTAGCCACAAATAACTGAAAGAAAAATCAGAGCAATTCTTTAACATGCTTGGTTATTTAGTAAATTTACCACAAATAAAAAGTCGCCATTAATTTTACGTAATGTGTTAAAAGAAAATATCGTACAGTCCATTCAGGTTATTCATATTTAAAATTAGACCAGTTCTTTAATATTGATAGGCATATTTAGTCATTTACAATTTTGTCAAAAATAGTCATTAAAAAAGGGACAAGTTTCCACATTTTTATAAGATGCATGTGATGCACTATTGTTAGACTTAAATATAAATCGGTCACCATCTGGACAGATAAAAAAGACAGGTTTTTCCAACGGTAGAGTCTACTTTGCCAATAATGGTGAAGCAAACAGAGATACATGGAAAACAAGCTAGACATAAAGTAATGGACCCAATTCCAAAAATCTTTGCAGCACGGTGGCAATTAACAGTGACTTCTCCAACATGCAAGCCACAGAGATTCATGTACCTGATTATCAGCAGCCCTGGAATGAAAATAGAAACTCATCAGCAATCTTAGTAACGTAAACAGAAGAAATGGAAGTATCTACTCGATTTAATTCATACATGACCTGCAATAAGACATGTTTGCACACCATAGCATGCTGAAAATCTAGGAAGGATACAGGCCTTGTAGGTTACCGGCAGGCATCTCTATGACTGAAGATGCCTTGGCTAGGAATGTATAATTCACTTTCTGACTGTTAACTGGTGAGAAATAATTTCCCAAAGTCCAATAAATTGTACCTAGCTACATATAGATGATAAGTATATGCTGCTTAAGGTATATATGCTCAAGCACATGAGATATGCCCTCTCCTATGACTTTATAGTCTTAACCCAGTTTTGTTTCCATGATAATCGGCACAAAATTATTTCATGCATGGTTCACCATACGTTTCCATAACATCTTGTACCATCGTATTGTATCCTACACGTAAGATACCGGTATGGTATCGAGGTTCCATATGGCACAAGAGTTGTCCCAGCATGTCTCGAGCAGAACGGACCAGCTACATATGGTTTCATGTTGTACCAACCCATGGTGCCCAGTTTCGAGTGGAACCATGGCTGGGCATGAGAAAAAGATCCTAGCCCTGTGCCAGTATAATGGTTGTACCATTCTATACCAGCTGTATGCCTGTATCATACCGTATTAGGTAAGTTTCTAGTATGGTACTCGGAACCGGTATGACAAACCTAATAACATGTTCTTGGCTTCTTGCATATGAGTTCTAAATTCCTATTTAACTAATCACACTCAAAAGCGCCACATGATCATCGATCAAAGTATCCTAATACCAAGGCAAGTGATTCATACACAAATGAGCATACATATGCAGGGATATGTTTACGTGCTTTCTTTTCTTCTTCTACCCCTTGCACATGCATGTGCAGTGGGAGGTTTGGGGGTAGCCCTGGTTGGTATTTTGCTTGATGTCTAACTCTAAAAATCTTCCTACTATAGTTGTCGCGACAAATGGTTTAAGATATAAAAGAGTAACGGCTCATGGTGGTCACAACCTCCCAAAAAAATTATTGCAAAACAAGAAAAAGAAAAATTGAACTCAAAGAATACTGATGTAAAACACTAGTTCAAGTCCAAAAAGATGGAGCATTACCTTGCCCTTTGTAGCAATTCCCAATGCAAAGGACCGGTAGTCATATTGAATGCCCCAGGATAGCACAGCAAATGAGCACCTAAAGTCAAAAGTGCCATTTGTCCAAATATCAGTAAATGCACGAAATGTGAGACTATTGAGCATGAAAAAAAAAATATCAGGCAATTTAAGGCATGATACTCATGATCAAAAGAAATTTTATCATATGAGAATGAAAAGAGAGCAAAAATAGGAAAATTGCATGATGATGCAGTAATATTATAAATAATGCAGATAACCATTGTGTCAGAGTATCTAACCTTTAACCTTTTCAGAAAGAAGAAAGTTTCTTACACTAAAAGAAGCATTATCAGCCAGAAATAAAGGAGAACTCCAAGGAGTACAAGATATATTACTAACAAAGCATGTTAAGACCAAGAAACAACAAATACATATTAACAGCTAAAATAAATTGGTGAAAGTTTAGCAAATCAAGGGAAGACCGCCTAGCATTACCATGACCAATTGATGCACATTAATCTAAAGCAGATTAATGCCACGTATCAAGCCTCATTAGATGGGAAAAGGCTTGTTTGAAGTGTTTTTACAAATATAACAGCAATGCAAAAGGATCTGAATTACATCCTTATTAGAACTACTAATAACTGGTCGACCATGTTCGTCACAACCCAGAAATTTAGGGGTGGTGGAATATTTTCACATACAGATACCTTAGCAGCTGTCAGCCGATCCAAGAAAATAAAGTAAATAGCTTGAAGAATCTATTCTGTATCAATTAGTATCAAAATTCTGCATCCTATTATAGATGAGGCCCAAGATAAATCCATGAATTTAACAAAACTGTTAACCACATGACTTTTACTATGCAAAAACCTCTAGTGGATAATCCTCTCTACATCCAGAAAGATTAGTAGCACTTACAATGCACAAATTGGGAAAAGCTAGCTAAGTCATTAAAGAACACTGTTTTCTAATTTGAATCAATGAAGTTCACAAAGAACATCAACGAAATAATATAAAGCCACTGATTCCAATAGAAAGTGAAGGCTGGCATTACTATAAAATCTAAGATATGATTTTCAAGTAAAGTTCGCGATTATCTACGATAGAAAGAATAATGGAGAATGTTTCCCCACAAGCCTCTAGAACATTTGTTCAAACTACCATGCATGTGTGTATCTATCTATCTATCTATCTATCTATCTATATATATATATATATATATATATATATATATATATATAGATATAGAGAGAGAGAGAGAGAGAGAGAGAGAGAGAGAGACTTCACAACATTCGAGTGGATCTCTATTTAGATTTGGTCAAGTCTAGATTGGACGATGGGGATCCCATATCGATAATCTGAATCATTGAGTGTAATCTATTATTTTTAACTGCTTACATATAAAAAATCATTAGATTTGGAGATATCTAGCATTTGCAACAAGTGGTAAAAAAAAAAATGGACAATCTAAATAACCCGAAACACTATATGTTTTTTTGACCATTTGATGCACAGGCTAAGGGTCTCCAAATCATATAATTTTTAATGTATAAGCAGTTTAGAGGTAACTAATCACATCCAATGGCTCGGATCATCAATACGGAACTCTATCGTCCGATCTAGACCTAATCAAATATGAGTGGAGATCCACTTGAGCGCAGCCAAATCCGATCTATATATGTATATGTATATGAATTGATGCTTATTGATTAACTCATGAATCACAAATTCAAATTTTAAGCCAAGCTATGTTTCTCTTCCAAAGCTGTTTCCAAGGAGTTCCAAGGTTGTGGAAGAACAAAATCAAATCAGCATTTCTAATAACTTATGTTAGAAATGACTGAAAATTGTAACTTGTGTTTTCCTAGTGAATGATTCTCTAAAATGTCAATAACTTGATAATTAATTATTTTCTACACAAAGTACTTCCAGAAATTCAAAATACAAAAAGGGCACATTGATTCATTTATTTGGATGAAGAAATCAAGATACAAAATGAAAGCACATACACATATTGCAAATATATGAATGGAAAATACCTCTTGCTGCATATAACATTGCTAGTTCCTGAAAACGGATGTCATAACAAATACCTATACCAATACGTCCTACATCTGCAACCATGAATCAGAATCAATTTGCAGCAGAGATTAAAGGTCAAGCAGATGCATACATATTTGGAAGACACTATTTCTTACTAGAAAAGGAAATAAAGGAAAAGGAGAAAAGGAAGACTATAGAATTAAAACTTATGATTCAGAATATCAAATTATTAGAATCTCTCAATATATCAAACAGTACATCTTAAAGGAATTAAAAAAAAGGTAACAAGCAATTCTATGCAAATATAATAGTACAGAATAACCAAAATGGAATAGAAAGGTAAAATTTGTTGCAACAATCATGTGGGTGTTAATGTGAAAGACTGTAGATAGCAAAATGGGGCAGTACAGATCTTGTGGAATTTCCATCAAGCTTGTGCTATGTGAATAATATTTGAATTTTAAAAGCTCTAGGGTTTTTCTATTTGCATTGTCTAGCAAATGCTATAAACTGAGAACTTGAGATAGCAACAGGTAAAACAGCCAAGTTTCATTTAGATTTAACATTTAAAAAAAAAAGAAAAAAGGCTCCATGACTGCTAGCTTATGAATTGATTATGTACGTGATAGTAATCAATGTGAAAAAATTTGACAGTTTGTTGATTGGTTATGACTTGTGCAGTTCATTGCTTCAGAGAAGGCATTCCTTATGATCTTAAAATTATTATTATATTCATTAAAGGTAGATTGGAAGTTGTTAGAACAAGATAGTTAAGTTTTGTGACTTGAAGACACCACATGCTGCCAGAGTTACTTCTTGTACTATTGCTCCTTATCCCTCAGCAATCCAGTCATCAAAATCACAGATCATACCAGAAATGCTTCCAGCAATATAGTAATTGCTAGAGGTTAGAATAATCATGCACAATATTATGAAAATGCATGAACAAAAACCACCAAACCGGAACCGGACCCCATGCCAACAGGCAGTCTAGTTCGGTATGGGTCCATATCGGTCCAAACCGACGGGACAAAGAACATGAGAGCGAGAAGAAAAAGAGGAAGAGAGAGGGGGGGGGAGAAGGAGAGGGAGAGGAAGAGAAAGCCTCCGGTGGCCTTTGCCGGCCGCCATCCGAGCTCTTGCCAAGCTCAGTAAGGTCGAAAGGAATGAAGGAGAGAGAAAGGGAGATCCTTCCGATGGCCAGAGGCCATCGGAGGCCTCCAAATGGACGGCAACGCCACCGCGACATCTCCATCGACCGGCAAGCCAGCACCAAGAGACCTAAGGCCAGCCGAGGCCGAAGGAGGGTGGAGGCCCTCCTCCGGTGCAAAATAGGGATTCACTTTTTTTTTTATCATGCAAAGTCGGCAACACAAAACAGGAGCGAACCCCTGTTTTGCATTGGAGGAGGGCGGAGGCCCTTCTTTGGCCTCGACCGCCTTCAGATCCCTCAGCGCTAGCTTGCCGACCATCGAAGATGTCGCAATGGGGTCACCGTCCGTCCGGATGCCTCCGGACACCCAAAGGAGGATCTCCCCCTCTCTCTTCTTCCCTCCCTCCACCCTTGCCGAGCTAACAAGAGCTTGGATGGCCTCTAGTGGCTACCGGAGGTCCTCTCTTCCTCTCTCTTTTCTTCTCTCCCTTGTCTCTCTTTTCCTCTTTTTTTTTCTCTCCCCCTTCAAGATGGCCACTGTGCCATTTTGTACACCGGAACCAGACCAATTTCCCGCCGGTATAGTTCGACACGGCCTGAACCATCCAGTTCGGGATAGTTCGGCATTCCATGTGCATGAAGAAGAGGGAGAAGCATAATCCCACAAACAAGCTAAAATCCGCTCGACTACATTTGTATTTTTGACAAGAAACTTTCCACCTTAGCAAAGCTATGGTCCTAAGTAAATGAAAACTTGTATTTGAGTGGAATAGTCAAAACAAGTTCAGCAAAAAAGCAGGAAAAAGGAGTTGGATGAAAATTCTGATGAAAGATCAAAATCACAAGCATTCTATTTACATAATCAAATCTCAAGACATAAATTGATAAGGCCAGGCCCATATGCAAGAAATGTCTTGTTGGTTGGATTATAATGAGTGACTGCATAAGATCTTATGTACAATGATGCTCTGTCTACTATCATATATACCGTAGAGGTTCAAAATCAACTCTCATAATTTGCAATGCAAATCAAGAATAATCAGAGCTATCTATATTGACCTCCTTTACTCATGGTTTACACTAAAATGCTTGTACACATGAACTTAACTATTTGAACAGATCGCTAAACTTCTTCGCATTATACATACAGCATAAAGAACCCTTGCAGGATATCACAAGCACCCGATAAGCAATAACACGCTTCAGGATTCTGACTAATGACATGAAATCACATATATACTTCAAATATTTTAACTATATACAAGTAGTATATGCAAGACTCGCCGTCTTGGTACCGGGCCCCATACCAGTGAAATTCCACTGTAGCGTCGATATGTAGTATGGTACAGTATGCCTCTTTGGTACGTGGTGGTTCGGCATACCAATATGTGCTCAGTACAATGCAATACAAGGTGTACCAGATGGTTCGGCCCGGTACAAAATTCCATGGGTATATGAGTTGGTGACATCAGTATGTGACATTTTTATCTTAGGATGCATCCCTCATGCAAGATGTGGACTCCTTATCAAATTGGTAACGATGCACCACATAATTTCAAACCTGTATCTACAATGGTAGGATGCCGCCCAGCAGTAAGAGTCTTCGATTCCTTGAAGGTAATCTTTCCCGGAATATCAATGTCAAAAAGATGTATCTGTGTTTCATAAAATGCATTTCATTAGATATGAGTCCATGAAATTTTATCACGAAGGATATTTTTGCAGGAGCAACAAAAGATAACGAAACAAATGCTCAATATGAACCATACATATCTTTGAAAATGAAGAACAATGTGAATTCTACAATGTAGTTAATATAGAATTGGCATTTAATAAACTTTTATTCACATAAAGTTAATAAATTACTTCATTTACTCAAGATGTCCTGGCATAGAACAGATATAGATGTCCGCAAAGACAGATATAGCTTGTTGAAGAACCCTAAAAGAAATCACAAACTTATCTTACGTTTTGTATGCTAAAATTAAAACCAAGATCTATAAAAACACTTTCAGAGCTATAAGAATTTTTTCGCCTACAACATAGCAAACTTATCGACTTATATGAGATGCAGCCAACATCAAAACTGTTCATGTATTGCACCTTCCTGTGTTTGCCCTTGAGCTTCCCGTCTGCACCAAAGACACAGCATGTGTTGTACAAACAATCACCCAAGCGTTCTGGTATAGATCCACCAACAATTGTAATCTGCAGATTCCGAGCAACTTCCGACAGCATTGAAAAAGAGGGAGCTGCATCACCACCAGCTTCAATATCCTCAGCATACACCGGAAAGCTATCATTGGAGTAGGGACTATTCCATATTTCCTGACATAAATGATACCAAACAATGTTAGAAAGTAAATTTCTCACCACAAGCTGAGTGATTTTCTTTCAATGATGAAAAGATACGCAGACTAAAGCCAATTACCATGATGAGCAAAAACAAAGGACAATAACTTTTCCATTACATACAGCTGTCAAAATAAACTTTCCACACTAGAACAAATATTATGCATGTCCTAGGTCACCTAAAAGTCTTTCCAATTTTAATGACCTTAAAGTTGACAAGAATTTTTATAATTAAAAAGAATTAAATCAAGTAACTCCACATATTTTAAAAAAAATTGTCTATCAAAATGGAAAAGGAACAAGCTTACAACTGAATTTGACGGGGCTTTCTGAAGTAGGTTCTCTGTAGGTTTGGAGATCTCTTGGATTATGACATGTACATCAAGTTCTATCTTTTGTTGCCAGCCATTTGTGTGGAACTTCTGTCATTTCTTCATTTGTGATAAATTTCCAAAGCATTTTGTCAAGACTGACAGGTTAAACTCAAAGTTTGCCATTTTGAGAAAAGTCTGGAGAATTGCAGCACTAAATTTCATATAAATTCAGATGAGCCAAATTTCTGCATAGGTTTCGCCATGCTAGAAGACATTTAGATTGTCATATGTTTAAGTTGTTAAGTGAAAAATTAATTGATATTTACACTCAAAACAACGTGAAGAATGATTTAGATATTTGATCTATCTATCTACATAATTTTTATCAGCGCTCATTTTACCAAGTATTTTGTCAAGACCGACCAGTTAAACTCAGATTTTGCCATTTTGAGAAAATTCTGGAGTATTGCAGCACTGGTTCATGGTAATTCAGATAAGCCAAATTTTTGCATAGGTTTCTCCATGTTAGAAGACATTTAGATTGTCATATGTCTAAGTTGTTGAGTGAAAAAATAAATTGGTATTTACACTCAAAACAATGTGAAGAATGATTTAGATCCTTGATCTATCTATCTGTCTATCTATATAATTGTCTCATTTCTTCATTTGTGCCGGATCAGAAAAGCATTTTGTCAAGACTGACATGTTTAACTCAGATTTTGCCATTTCAACAAAATTCTGGAGAATTGCAACAATGAATTCCATAGTAATTCAGATGAGCTAAATTTTTGGCGGAGGTTTCGTCATCCTAGAAGATATTTATATTGTCATATGTTTAAGTTGTCTGGCGAAAAATAAAATATTTACACTCAAAACAATGTGAAGATCTATCCATCTAAAGATTCTAACCCACCAAAATGGTATGCATAAAGGTCCAAAACAATAAAATGCACTTTCAAAATAGTGTTAATTATATTATTTGAACCAACCTGTTTTCTGCACTGTTTTTCATTTTTTCTATTTTGTGGTTTAAATTGAAACTAGAGTCGACACTTCCAAAATCATAAGAACTGCCAAAACCAAAACTCTTTTGGCTTAACTAAAACTAAAAATGACTTCCCACTTCTTTATTGGTCCAGCAGGCATTGCAAATGCACACACAAAAGCCTTTTTTTTTCTTGGCTTATCATGCTCCATGAGGATTTTAGTGTTCGAAATACTAAATTTATAACTCTGAGACAAAGGCATCAGTTGAAGTACCAAACTTCAGTTTAAGAAGTTAAGCGACACTTCAAATGCCGAATTCATTGTCTTGACATTGCCGAGACATCTCAAATGAGAACTCCATGTTTTCATAGATGGAGCCAGAAATGCTTTTGTGACATTGAGATTTCATGTAACATGTCTGCACAGCTTATGCTGACTTCTCGTACTTCTCCTCGATCTAGCAGCTTGTAAGTTGTAAGGTGCCAGACGAAAAGGCAGCAATACAAAAGTTACAAATCAGCTTTGCAGCTTTTTTTAACACATGCATCACACTGAGTTCAAGACACTAAAAGTGGCATTCCAAAACTGAGTTCATTATCAGTTGACTTGTTGTTTCTGATAAAGAAATGATTTTTTTTTCAAAAAAAAAAAAGAGAGTGTGAGTAAATGATATTATCACCAGACCAGAAGACCAGACAAAAAGATTTATTTTTTAAAGAGGAATCTATCACAAGGATCTGGGAACAGATTAATAGAACCTACAGGCAAGAGGACGAGCTTTGCCCCCTTTCCAGCGGCCTCCTCGATCGCCTTGCGAGCATGGGCGATGTTCCTCTGCTTGTCCGCAGTCACCGCCAATTGGCAAAGAGCGATCTTAAACTGCCAAAAAAGGGGGAAATATCAAACTTTGGATCAAAACCAGAGCGGAAACCGAGGAGATGGAAGACAAGGATCGCACCTTGGAGAGGGGGGGAGTGGGAAGCTGGAGGGCAGGCGGAACCCTAGCTTCCTCGGGCTTGTAGGCGGACGCCATGGCGGAGAAGGCAGCGGTAAGGGCCCGACGAGTTGGCGGCGTCTTCGCCGGGATCCGATTAGGATTGGTGGAGGAGAAGAGGAGAGGCTTGAGAGGGAGGTGAGAAGAGGAGAAGAGATCGGCGGTGAGGAAACCGGCGGACGATGAGAGGAAGCCGACTCCTGCTCTCATCGCTCGAAGAGAAGTGAGGGAGAGGGAGAGAAATAAGAAATTGGACGGGGGTAGCGTGAAGCGGTGAAGGTGACGTTTGGTGAGATTACCCGCGGAGGAATTTAAGTTTTAAATAAGATTCGGACTTGTCTACGTCATAGACCAGCCCAGCCCAATATGGCTTGGGCCTCCTGGTGCGTTGCATTTTCAAATAATTTATATTTTTATGATGGTTGATTGGTAATTGTTTAATAAAAACAGCAGCTGTTATCTGTTTTTTTACCAATATTTTACTCCATAAATAACAACGCTTTTTTTTTTTTTTTTTGTTTGTTATAATAGCAAAGATCAACCATTATGACTTCTATCATCTTATTTCCAAAAAATATGCAGTCAAAGTTTAAAATTGAATTGGAAAATTGATAATGGAGTAATGAAAAATGATAATCTTAGAGGCATATGTGTTGAAAACCTCTGATTGATTTCTTGATGTGGCTTTGAGATTATTCAAGAGACCGGTGCTTGGTGGCAGTAAATCATATGTACATAATTAGTTGGATTTTATGATTTTAAGAGTTTTGCTAACTCTTTTTCAAAAAAAATAAAATAAAAATAAATAAAAACGTTGGAAGACTCATCAGAACGGGCTTTGCAAGTATAACCGAGTGCAAATTAACCTAATTTTTCATTATTCACAGCATTCATATCTCTTCACTGCTCTCTGCCTTAATTTTTCCTTTTTTCTTTTTTTTGGAACCTGCTTCTTGTCAATAAACGCTCTGCATACTGAATAATTATCATTGGACCTTAATTTCACTCAAGGAGCTTAAATTTCTTTTGGCTTCATCATTTTTGCCGGAGTTCTCAAATTTCTTCTACGATCCCATGATACCATTGAAGAATTAAGCTCTCTGCGGACGAAATGATGGCATGGCGTTCTTTCATGAAACTTATGGGAACCTTCTGCCATTCTAGGACTCGGGACAAGTTTAAATTGGTCACAGAGAAAGAGCATCGTTCTATATGAGAGAAAACGTAGGACTTAAATTTTTACATGTCCCATGCATGCAAGGCACGTAAAATGGAACATAGCTAGCTTTACATGACACATATATCAGAAAGGTCATGATCATCCAATACCTATATATCATAGTTCCAGTTGCTAGCATAGTTATGATTATGATATATATTATTTGATCTGGAGCTCTCATCCAGTTCATTGCTAGATGCTGTCCGAGAATTTTTTGTGGAAGGAGGCAGAAGAGTTGGAGGACCCATGGTGCTAGGATTGGAAGTAGAAGATTTTTGGTCAGGCCAGGCCATGATGTGAAGATGAACCTCCTCCATCTGCTCAAAGGCAGGTGCAAGCCTCTCCTTGATATCGGTGTGATCGCAGCAATGGATGAGCCCCTTGGCCGAGACCTCTGATGGAATTAGGCTGCTTCCATCCAGCCGAGAGATTAAAACAAGATGGCCCGCCTTGCTCGCCTCCTTATAGAGTTTTCGAACCCCGGCACGGTCGGCTGCTAGCCCTCTTGACACTGAATTGATGCAGATGAAACCCTTACCCATAGTAGTATATATGAATATTAGTTCTTGCTTGAATGATGTTCTACTACTTTAATTGGTTCAATTTATTGCAGTGATTGATTAATTTTCATAGCATATATATATATATATATATATATATATATATATATATATATATATATATCATATTACCTCCTCGGTCCGTTTAATATCCATTCCAAAACGGGTTTCGCCCAAATTGAGTTCCAAGACCACTGGCACCTCTGCAACACCCGGCAGGAACCACAACCGGATTCCTCTCACCATCTCAATATTTGGTTTTGAACTTTGTTGCTTGCACCAGCTTCTGTAAGACTGACCAGTACCAGTGCCTTCGGGAAATGATGCAGCCTTGTCCTTAGTCCTCGCAAATTAATCGAACAACATCCACAAAGAAAAAGTAAATCAGACTTAATTATTCAATACCAACCAATCGTTCATTAATCATCCATATGAAACCTGATCTAAGTTTGCTACGTGATCTTAATTAATCAAAATTAATATTTTTATGTGGATTGAAAGCGTATAAGAGAAGATTATATACTGAGACAGGGATTTGCTCGGTTTGAATGTTGACAAAGATGAGTGGGGCACCGGAGGAGATGGCGGCGGAGAACCAGGCCATGGACCTCGTCATGACGGCCTCGACGCTGTGCTCGTCGGGCAACGGCATGAACAGGATGGAGCTGATGACCGTCGACCGCCGGTCGGGCAAATAGGTGCCCACCTTCTTCTTCCAGTCATATTTGATCCCCTTCTTCATGGAGAAAGCACCAAAATCTATGTTGACCACCCTTCTGCTCATTTCTGGATGCAACAAATTAACCTATGCTAAAGTTATGGCTTTAGATATCCCTTGTGCTACGTGTGCAAGGATATAAGTGTAACGATGTCTTATTAAAATTCTAATATGCGTGCCAACTTTGGTGTTCATAATTCCATGTTTTTTTATGATGAGAGTTCGATTTTTTTCACCCTGCAGCTTGGCGCAGCGGTCCAGGGTGAGGTCAGCGAGCATGGCGACATGGCGGTCGTCCCGGTCGGCGCAGAGGGTGTATCGGCGGTGGAGCGTCGAGCTGCGGTGTCGTGCAACGCGGGCACGGAGGAGGAACACCGCATCCCCTCGGCGGACCTTCACCCAGACAGACCCAGACGACTGGCGGCCGAGACGGCCGAGCAGCGAGTTGAGCTCGGACCTGCCCTTGGCCGACGTGAAGGTGGCGGAGTCCTTGTCGGCGTCGGCGACCACGGGGGCGACGCCCTCGATGATGTCGCCAGGGAGGAGCATGGACTCGTCCCACTCCTCCTCTGGCATTCCCTCTTTCACACGCTTCACGCCCACCACCGTCGCCTTGCCACCCATCTCCGACGAGCAACTAAGCCACAGGGACGCCATCGACGGTTCTCCCAGAGAGAGATAGAGTGAGGCCTTGGGAGACCTTGGCTTTGGATTTGTCTTCCTCTCTCCGTATGTCCATATCTATAAATATATCTTTGTAAGCAAAGAAAAATCGGATTCGATGATACCAAGGAATTGGGGTTCTTGTCTCCATTGCCGAGCTTTGTTCTTGTTCTTGGAGATTTTCGATACTAACAGGAGGTGGGCTGTCTTTCCTTGTTCTTGTTTTCGACAGAATCTTTCCTGGTTCCTTGTTGAGGATCCTCAGCTGTGTGAGGATGCATCCGAGAGTTATCGCGTCGAACTCTCCGATGTACGTTGCCAACTTGGTGCACCCCCAAGCTACTTGGCCTACCTGATCCACACTCTTTTTGCATGTTAGAACTTGGTACGTGCAACTCGTGTGAGAAGAACGGGCATACGTATGAATTGAATGCATTTAAAAGAGAAAAATTTATTGAAGTGCGATTGAAAGGTGAACTTATGGAATGATATGGTCCATTGGGTATCAACCCAACAAATTCTTTTAAGGTGAATGAGGTGGATGCAATTAGTTATATGGAGAGCAGACACATTCCGAATCATATATTCTTAAGTTGTTTTTGCATTGCTTCAATCATGTATCACATAGAGATGACCAATGATGCGATTCAGGTGAGTTGGGTTGAGTTGAGGGTGAACCCTGACCAATCCAATGTTTATATCTCACAATGTGAATTGCTCTTGCACTGGAAGCTAACCATATATCTTAAACTAAAATCAGATTGCGCCAGGTTAGTCAACTTGGTCTAGGTTGATATAAATCAATTTAGATTTAGTTGAGTAAGGATTTTGAGAGAAGAATTTGGAACATATTTGTTGGATTAGTATTAGCTAGATGGAGGCACATCCATTCATCAATTTTAATGGTGGACTTAGACATAATTTAGTTTTATGAAAACATGTATAAATTATTTATTTATCCATGTATCGTATTTTGTTAGATCAAGTTAGGTTGGGTAGGATGAGGGTTGATTTGGATTGGCATAAAGATTAATCATAATAAATTAATTCTGTTCGAGGTCAGGCTGAGCTTTTTGCATCTAATCCCAATCCAAATTTAAAAAGCTCAAGCAGATTCCACCTAATGAGTTGGATGAGCAGACGAATTTGTGTTAAGCCCAACCTAGATGTGCCCATAGAGGTGACAATAAATGTGGTTTTTAGTCTTTGTACGAACTATTTAGTTATTTATTGAGTTTAGCCGGGGCAGATCTACTTGGTCCAAGTACCAAGAGAATTTCTAAACAAAAAATCAAGATGCATCAACCTTGAGGAATGCGATTGGCAATTCATAAATATATGTATCTGCGTGTGATATGCAGGTCAAGGCTAGCTCAAACTTGGCATTATAGACCTTACGTTGTATCGGTCTACCATAGGATATATGTGCAAGGATATTTGGTAGATTTAACATTAATATATTTATATGTGGGGTTTGTTGGGGTGTAAGTCATTCAAATGAGCTATTTTTCACCAATAGAGGTACTTCAGCTTAGAATCAAGATGAACTAAATTCTATTATGGATCCAATCAAAAAGAAATAGGGCAAACCTACAGCCTTAGATGCTAGCCGACCTCATAACTAAATAAATGCCGATCTGACGAATATCAACTCTAGCTCATCAAAAATCAATCCAAACATTAGATAACTATGTCCTAACGATTATAACCTTATATGCAATTAACCAACCTTAGATTCATACTAAGACTGCACTCTGGTGCCATGCCGATCTCAGACCACGGGCCATCTCGATGATGAGACCAACTCACTAGACTCTCTCGGCAATTTTTAAAACATGGATGGAATTTGTTAGGATGTGAGTCATTCGGGTGAGCCATTTGTCGTCAACATGAGTACTTTAGTTTGAAGCTAAGATGAACAAAATCACATCGATCATCGGTTCGAGCAAAAAGAAAATATCACAAGTCCGAAGCCTTGGATATGTTAGCCATTTTAATAATTTTTAAATCAAATTAATAAAATAAATTAATGGATAATAAGAGCATCAAATTAATCTAGCTAAGTTATGTATACTTTCACTCAAAAATGCTTTCTAAATTTTTATGATTTGATTTCATCTTATTTTATCGTGGGGAAATGGCTATTATGAAAAGTTATAAACATTCTCAAAATGAATAGTCCCATATTGAAAGAATTCATAGGGATAATAGTGTTTATATTGATTCCCATGCCCATTGCTTTAAGTTGGGCTTGTAGGGAATAGGCTAGATGAATCACACACGTGCACACACTCGCTGAGCCGGGCCACAGCCATCGTCGTCGTGAGTTTTTTTTTTTTTGCACCATAGTCCAATAAAGCCTTCCAAAAAGATACCATAATGGAAGACTTACCAGGAGAGATGCCTTTAACGGGCATTTAAACTGAAACGGTCTCAAATAATAAAAAGATGCATCGATAGTCTATATAAGGGCTTCAAAGCTTGTTGTTTTAGACACAGAATTCTCTCTCATGCTCCTTTCCATCCTTAGCCAAATCTCTGTGATATGATCTTTTCTTTTTCTATTTTTTAAGACACTGTTAAGATACCAAGATCTTGAAATAGACATTCCTGAGATTCGCACTTATCGAGGATTTGGACAAGTCGATGAGGGTTGAATCTTGGAAGCATATCTGGCCAGAAAATCCGATTCGGTAGGAGGTAATATATTTTAGGATGGTGCTGAATTGCGTGCCTCATTTTAGTCAGACTTATTACATCTAACTTTCTTTGCAGTTTTTATTTTAAGAAAAATTATTTATGTAGAAATTTTTGATATTATATTTGCTTAATTATTGTCCTGAGTTCGTAATTATTCTAGTATAATTTATAATAAGATATTAGCCAACCTCATCACTATATAGACGCCAATCTAGTGAATATCATCTCCAGCTTATTAGAAACCCATCTGAACATCGGATAACACCGCCCAAGGAGTTGACCTCATATGCATTCAACAAATTTTGAATTCATATCGAGGCAGACTCTGGTGCCATGCCAATCTCAAGCCATAGGCCATCTCGACGGCAAAGCCAACTTGCTAGAATCTCCTAGCAATTTCTAGAACATGGATAGAGTCTAGACTAATAACCGTAACTTGCAAGTTATAAGTCGATGGCTTTTCTATCTTAACGGCTTATCAGATTAATTCCTAACAATTTAATGGAGTAAGACCTAACGGACTACTGAATTTAGGCATAACAACCTACGGCTCCATCTATATATAATAAGATAAGCAGATGAATCCAAGATAAGCGAACAAGCACACCCATAAAAAATAATATACAATTTCTTACGGTCCTATCTCTTTTCTTCTTTTTTTTTGTTGTTCTGATTAATTTAAGCATCGAAGAGTATCTTTGATGTACAAGATTCTTCGAGAAATAGACCCAAACTTCAGGTTGATGGACAACTAATGTCAATCCAGGAACTTGCAGCATCATCATGTGTGATGTGTGACATTGACTTCTCCTGGATAAACTTGCAATCTACTTTGTTATTACACTAGTTCCACCATTAGTGTCCTTAACTAAATTCCGTTTGAGAGTTACTAAAACTAGAAAAATCATTGGAGTTAGTTGACGTGCAAATAAATCAAGAACTTTGGCTGTTTGCATCGTACTCAAACATGAAGCTAGATACTGCATGCAGCGAAGAACCACTTACTAGTCTACATTGATCAGCAGAACTGTGGAACGCGACGAAGGTTGACCACCACTGGGAAGTAATTTGATCATTTGAATATTTGTTTGTAGAGTGATTCTAGAGCAGTGATTACAATATTGATTCATGATCGGCGGGTCGGTACTCTGGCAGCCAATCCACCCTTCCATGATGTCAATCAAATCAACGACTCTGCAATAGCTTTCTTCACCGTCTACATTTTGGTTCGACGTCTCCAACGCCAATATAATTTTATATAATAATTAGTCTCTTCTACATTGTTATTTGTTAATGCTGATACTTATCATTGTCCCATTTCAATTCTTTTTACCCTTCCCAAAAAGCGAGTGAGGGCAGGCTTTTCCCTGGTCTCTCCCTCCTTCCTCCCGCCGGGTCGCCCTGCGATTGCAACGCTACTAAAAGAATAAATTATAAATATTTGGTTTATGTATGATTAAGTAAATTCAAGAGATTTCTATGCGCACGAATAAGTCAACTTAATTAACAAGTAAATGCGATGATTAGAAACATTGCTATATAGTTATGAATAATTAAAAGGACCAAACACAATATATCCTACATACAACAAATATTTTAAATTGATGGTTATATCGCTATCTCATGAAATTCCGCAACGAAGAAAATATTGCATCAAAGACCGTGAACATGCGTTCACGAGGTGCTAGATGCATATATCCTTTTAAGATAAAAGCACAACCATCCAAGCAATATATATTACGTACTCTTGGATCGGAACTCTAATCCCAGCCAGCGGACCCCATCTTTTGCATTTTGCAAGCAAGAAGCATAACTTATGCAAAGGTCCAATGCAAGTTAAATGTCTAGTCATATTGGATATATAGCAATAAGATGCGCAAACTAGCTTAATTTGTGAGCGCCCGTGAGAGGGAGAGAGAGAGAGAGGGGCCATCCATTAATTCACGGCCACCAAAACTTCCTCCTCCATGATCAAATCTATTCTTGAAGGACTAAACTCGTCCAATGCATCAAACTAACTTTTCCATTGGAGCGCTTAGATGATGGCTTTATCCATAGAGGTTGGTTGAAGATCTCAATATATCTCAAAGATGATGATTTGGTGGGTCTTATGTTTGGGTGGTGATGGCTCTAAATAAGATGGTGCTAGGAGGAGGGGACAATGCTCAGACCTTAGCTTCGATGTCAAATCTGACTTGAAATAATAAAGACAAAATTTCTTTTGTTGGATGGTACTTAAAAAATTAGATAGACTTTCGGATGATAATGAAGATATTATAAAAAAAGGATTGAGTGGAGTACAAATACGAAGAAGGTTCGAGAATATTTATTTAGAGGGTTCTAAAAATGATTTATATAAATGAAGATCAGTCTCTATCATTGAAGGGTTTATGCATACGGATCGGCCACTTTTGATGATCGATCATGCATCTCGAAGGTCACATATGAATGTTTTGTATCATGCTTCGTTCATCTCGCTTATTCATGTTGAGGATAAAATCTTCATGCCATCATGCTTGAGATTTTATCCATTAAATTAATATACATTAAGGATTTTTTATAAGGTAAATACCAACCCAATATACAGCCTATCATATAGCAATAGCCACCCAAAGTATCCTAAATAGCCATAATATAATTATACACAATTATACATCCTAAATATAAAAAAATATCCCAAAATAGAGAAGGAATATCATAAAAAGGGAGAGGATTGTTAACACCCCTCCTCAAACTAAAGATGCTTCTTGCAAATAAAGTTTGGAGAGAAGATATTGGAAGCACTTCCTGGAATGAGACTTTGTAAGTAAATCAGCAATTTGATCAGTTGAAGAAACATGAAATAGATCAATAGGCTTTTGCTTATAGTAATGGCGAGTAAAGTGACAGTCAATTTCAATGTATTTAGTACGCTCATGGAAAATGGCATCGCGTATAATTTGAATAGCACTATTGCTGTCACAATAAATGGGCATTGGAGAGGATAATTGCATACCCATATCATTAAGGAGCCAGCGAAGCCAGACGATCTCGGCTGTAGTATGTGCAAGGGCATGATATTCAACTTCGACACTAGAACGAGAGACAACTGATTGCTTTTTGCTTTTTCAGGTAATCAGAGAATGTCCAAAAAAAATGCAATAATCAGTTGTGAAATGATGATCAGTGATATCTCCAGCCCAATCAGCATCAGAATAAGTATGAAGAGTAAGATCAAAAGAGGAAAAGAGAAGTTCATGATGGAGCGTGCCTTTAATATACTGCATGATCCAAAGTATGGAAGAATAGTGAATAGAACGCGGCTTAGACATGAACTGACTGACAACATGAGCTGCATATGAAATATCTGGTCAAGTGATGGTAAGATAGTTGAGACTATCGACTAGCTGACGATATCGAAAGAGATCAGTAAGAATTTTGCCATCGATAGGTCAAAGCTTCAAATTTAGCTCAAGAGGGATGTCGATAGTCTTATTGTCTGTGAGGCTTGCACGAATAAGTAAGTCAGATGCATACTTAGCTTGAGAAAAAAAGAGACCATCAGACTAATAATTGATTTTGATGCCAAGAAAGAAACGTAATAAGCCAAGATCTTTCATCTCGAAGCACTTGTGCAGGTATTACTTGGTATCATGAATGCCTTTAGAGTCACTACCAGTGATAATCATATCATCGACATAAAGAAGTAGAACAATTTCATTAGAGAAGCATCGATAGAATAAGACAGAATCATAGAAGCTCTGGAGAAATTCATAACGAAGAAGAGTAGTTTGAAACTTTTCAAATCAAGCTCGAGGAGCCTGTTTGAGATCATAAAGTGCACGGCTTAGTTTACAGACTTGAGTAGGTTGATGAGGTAAACCAAGAAGATGATCATATATACTTCTTCAGACAAATCTTCATAAAGAAAAGCATTCTTGACATTAAATTGATATAGAAATCAATATTTGGTGGCGGCTACTGCAAGTAGAGTATGAACAGAGGTCATACGAGCAACAAGGGCAAAAGTCTCCTCACAGTCAATGCCATGCTCCTATGTGAAGCCTTTGATAACAAGACGAGCATTGTAACATTCAATAAAACCATCAACCTTAATTTTTATCTTATAGATCTATTTACAGCCCACAGTTGATTTTCTAGGAGGCAGATCAATTAAGTCCCACATACCAATTTTTTGTAGAGCTTCAAGTTCTTCTGTCATAGCATCCTGCCAAGAAGGATTGGATGATGCCTCTTGATAGGTCCTGAATTCATGTAGAGGCAAAATGATGGACAACTAACAATGATAATCGTTGAGATGAGCTGGTGTAGTGCGAGAGCGAGTAGGATATCACTTCTCGAATGCTGTCAGATCACTCACAGGGTTGGTAAGATAATAGATTGGCCAAGTTGTCGATGTTCATCAAGCAATGGTGCGGGATAAGAAAATGGATCAAGTAGAAGTTTGCTACATGGAAATAGAGACTTTTTGTGAGGTAAAGAAAAAGAATAGAATTTTTTTCTAGAAGGTGATATATCTAAAAATATGCAATCTACGAGTTTCGAGATCATAGCACCGATATCCTTTTTGTTGGATCCCATAGCCTAAGAAAATACAGATTGCATTTTTCTTAGATAATTTCTCATACTCACATTTAGGAAAAAGAATAAATAAGTACATCCAAACACACGAAGATGGTCATAAGAAGGAGGAGAATTATAAAGTCGTTCAAAAGGTGAGAGATCATTAAGGACACGAGAAGGAAGGTAATTGATCGTATATACAGCAGTGTTCATGGCTTCGCCCCAAAAAGCTTTTGGGATAGATGAGGAAAGAAGCAAGGTATGAGCAGTTTCAACAATATGATGATATTTTCTTTTGGATACATCATTTTGTTATGGAGTATTAACATATGATAACTGCAAAATGGTATCCTGGGATTTAAGATAATCACCGAGGGCTTTTGAAAGATATTCACCTCTAGAGTCAGAATAAAAAATTTTAATATTTTTAAAAAATGATGTTTTAATCATGGCGGCAAATTCGATATAAACTTTTAAAACATCAGAATGAGCATGTAAAAGATAAAGCCATATGTAGCGAGTGAAATCATCTACAAAAATAATATAATATCGAGAACCATCCATAGAAGACAAAGAAGCGGGACCCCATACATCAGAATGAATAAGATCAAATGGGATAGTAGTAGTAGATTGACTGAAAGAAAAAGGTAAAGTAGATTATTTAGATAATTTATAATTAATACAGCATGATTCTTTTATTACGGAGATAGAACTTAACAATCCTTTGTTAATTAATTTAGATAATTTTGAAAAGGAGAGATGACCTAAACGATTATGCCAAGACATAAAGGATAAGTCAGGAGGAGAAATAGCAGTGATTAAGTGAATACCAAAAGCATGAGGAACAGAAAGTTTATTCAAAAGAAATAGATAATCAATCTTTCGGCTTGTCCCAACTTTTCTTTCCGTCGAGTAATCCTGCACAACACAGTCAGAAGGAGAAAAAGTTATTGTGAGACCATTTTTACAGAGTTGTCCGACTAAAATAAGATTCATAAAAAGTTGGGGAGCAAGAAGAACATCAGAAAGGGATAAGTTATGAGAATAAATGGTTCCACTATGGCGGGCAGTAATGAGTGATCCATTTGCAATTTGAATATGAGATGGAGAATGGAGAGCATAAACATGTTGAAAGATGTTGGAGTTAAAAGTCATTTGATTAAAGGCACCGGAATCAAAAAATCACCTTTCTAATAACTTACCTGGTGGAATAGAGTTATCAGAGGAAGATGAGGCTACAATATTACCAATAAAGAGAGCTTGATGAATTATTATCTGGATATCATCAACAATAAGAGATGTGGCGACTTGAGCTGTAGGCTCCATCTTGACAGTAGCAGTAGTAAAGAATGAGCGATCTCCAAGACCACGAGTCTTTGCTCATATGTTGTTGGAGTTGGGATGGGGACAATTCCAAACAATATATCTAATTTTCTTACAGTAGGTACACTATATGGAAGATACATCTTGAAATTGAGAATCAGATAGTGGTCGAGAATCGGATCCCTGATTGGGATAATGATAAGCAATATGGCCAAACTTCTTGCATGAGTGGCACTGGATTTGAGATAGACCCTTTGGTTTGACTGGTGCAGCCAAAATAAAAAAACCATCAGGGTTGGAGGAGACGATCTTCTATCGAGTTTCTTCAATAATCAACTCAGAAAAGGCAGTGTCAACAGATGGAAGTGGAGATCGATATAGAATAGAAATTCTAACAAACTCAAAATTATCTCAAAGAGCCATAAGAAACTGGACAAGATGGTACTCTTCACGAAATTTATAATAGAGCTCAGCATCATGAGTCCAATTAGGCTCCATCAGGGTAGGTTGATCCTAAATTAGAGACATCTGAGAATGAAAGTCGGCCACTGATTGCCTTGGTTATTGCTTGAGATTGCGAATATCTAGCTCGAGCTTGTATTTGAGGATAAAGTTTGTCTGATTGTATTGCTTGGCAAGAAAGTCCCAAACTTTCTTTATGGTGTTGAACTTGCTAAATTGCATGCTGATAGATATATTGACAGTATTTGAAATCCATGTCATAATCTTGTTGTTATCTATTTTCCATTGAGTAAAAAAATCATCGAGTTCAATTGGAAATGGAACATCACCAATAATGTATTTACAAAGCCCTCGTTCTTTCAGAAAAATCTTCATCATGAAAGACCATTGACTATAATTGATCCCATCAAACTTGACCACAATAGGTCGAGCCACGTCAGCCATTACGAGTACAAAGTAGGGAACCCGCTATCATGAAGGCAGAGGGCAGCATCGTGCAGAATTAGTTGCACGATCACTAACTTAGGATGATTCAAGGCTGCAAGAAATAAAAACAAAGAAGTGATGAAGCCGCCGATGCCATGGATCACGAAGCGGCCGTTGATGAAGAGGATCGGGGTGGAGAGCGGTGATGTCGAGATCGCACTGAGAGAGGAAGGCGGGGAATAGCCTAGATGGCGGTGGAACTGGGTTTGACAATGAGACCTATAGGTGATGATCCGAGTCATGATGACAGCCTCGATCGACATGCATGCACGGGAGGGCCTCGATCAGATTGGACGATTGTGATCGAAGGTGGCGTCGTAGTTGTCGGAGGCGAGGAGCATCGAGAGGGAGGGAGGAAGGTGGCGTCGGACACGAGGAGCACATGGAAAGTAGCTTCATGGGTGCTGGAGGCGAAGTTGAGGTGGAGGCGGAGGCAGAGGTGGCGGTGGATCTGGGAGGCGGTACTGGGAGGGAGGGAGGCAGAGGCGGAGGCGGAGGCGGAGGGAGGGAGGGCTACTGGGAGAGAGGGAGGTGGAGGCAGAGGCAGAGGCGGTAGTGGATCTAGGCACCGAGAGATGAACCTGAGCGGCTTGGAGGGAGGCGAAGGAAGAGAGGGAGGGAGGAATGTGGCAATCGGCATTGGGAGTACATGGGAGGGTCTGATCGAAGGAGGAGGTGGTGGCGGATCTGGGCCGAGCGGCTTGGAGGGAGGCGAAGGAAGAGAGGGAGGGAGGAAGGTGACGATGGGTACCGAGTCTGGGCCGAGCGGTTTGGAGGGAGGCGAAGGTAGGAAGGGATTGCAGATTTTAGGAAAAAAGATTAGGACTAGACTGGCTCTGATACCATGTTGAGGATAAAATCTTCATGCCATTATGCTTGAGGTTTTATCTATTAAATATACATCAAGGATTTTGTATAAGGTAAATACCAACCCAACATACAGCCTATCATACAACAATAGCCACCCAAAGTATCTTAAATAGCCATCATATAATTATACATCTCAAATATAAAGAAATATCCCAAAATAGAGAAGGAATATCCTAAAAGTTCATTACATGGTTATGGATATTATTCACAAGATCTAGATATCATCAATTGGGTGTAAGAATTTAAAATTGAAGGTAGTGTTTGGTTGCCTTATTCTAGATGGAATAAGGATTTATTTTAGGAATTTCTCCCAAATAGGTGACTATTCCATGGTGGGCCACCCTAGTTTAGCATTTCCGCTAACCCATGATAATTCTAGAATACTAATTCCATGGGAGACCATGGAATTGGTAATTCTCGGTCTCATCATTCCCCACTCTTGGTGGAATTCAGTATTATTTGGTAAAAATCAAATGAGACGGTGAAACCCTCTTTTTACCTCTTCGTCTTCATGTTGCGGCCGCCACTCATACCCTGTTGCCTTCTCGACCACTTGATCTCCTCCACAGACCTCCTCCCCTCCATCCTCTTGTTAGATATATGTGCCCTAGAAGTCAGAATTGGCTGACACTTGTAATACACTTCTAGGGGCAAAATTATAATTTTAACTAAAATCAATAAAATTGATTATTTTCTATCACATATGTGTATTTAGTGTCTGTGATACATCCTTTGAGTCAATGGTAATGATAATTCATATTTTCAAGAGTTGAAAATTTAAGACATGAATAATCATTATTAACTCATAAAATGCTCCCGACCATAGGATCATCATGAGGATGGTGATTGATCCAGAAGGTTGGTGTACAATCGCTTCTCTTTAGTAGATGAGTCTTGAGTCTACGGTGTGGAGACATCGGAGCGAGAGTACAGATACTCGTTAGAGAACGAGGGCACTGAGCGTGACCACCTCGAGTAGTCATTAGGAAGTCTACCTTCTCATCAATGACTGACTCGATGCTGTAGTGGTGTGTCTGATTCTTTGATCTGAGATGCATCGGTAGTTCACCTTGAGGATGTTATAGTTTGACTACACCATTACTCGATCTCCTAGCCATATGGAATCCAGAAGTGTATGTTGGCTATAGCATGTTTATTGTAGGAACTGAATAGCATCAAGATGGAATCTATCTATCTCGATGGTAGAGGAGCAGCCCTATGATGATCATGAGAATCAAGTCCAAAAGCTCATGGCCATGGCAGAGTGAAATAATAGAAAGAATTTCTATTTAGATTTTTACATTGGACTTGAATCGAATGATTACATCATATGACAGAGACTAGGGTTTGACGAGTTCACCTTAACCCTAATCTGATCGGAGCTCAAGATAGAAGAACTTAATCACACAGGTAGCTGCACCAAGAGGTTCGCATTCAACTCTGATGGGTTGCCACTATATACTGCTAGGTGTCACTGGTGGATTTTGGGAGCAATTAGAATGATTTAGATGATCGATCATTCTAGCTGTTCGAATTAGAAGAGTTCTGATCCATCGAAAGGAGTTTTGATGATGTCGATGATAGAGATCATGACATATCCCATTACCATACAGAACTAAATCTAACTGGATCACACAAATAAGGGTTTGAATCTGGTGATCATCAATTGAACTAATCCAGTTCAATTGATCTGAATGAGATTCAATTAGGTTCAAAAAAATCGTGCTAGCACTCGATTGAACCTAACGTTCTTCTTTTACTATCATAAATAGTTATCTTGACTGAGCCAAAGGAGTTTGTGCTCGATTAGAGGCCTTCACTTGGTCTAACTGGAGCTTGTCCAGATCAGAAAAGGATTGTCTTATTTTGTAAGACAATACCTATCATTTTTGGTCATCTGCCATTTCTCATCCTTTGACTTTGGTCAAAAGTTGATCTTTGATTGGTCAAACATTGACCATTGACACTTTGACTTTTGTCCACGTGTCACGCACCTATTGGAAAGCTGGTGGAGGCTTGTCCTTCTGTCAGAACCTGATAAGGAGGAGGGCGCATGCCACCCTTGGCGTCCACCCAAGTTGGAGGCGCCAAGAAGTCTCTATTGGATAGGGACTCCATCTTCTTTTTGGATTCCAATTAGAGTTCTCCTAAGAACCAATTTTGGCTGATCTTAGGCACCCTCTAAGGAGAAATTCAAGAAACTCTATTCCCATCAATCAAATTTAGATTTGATTTCATAAAGGATTGTGATTGGTTGGGAAGAAGAGTTGGATCACGCTTAGTCTATAAATAAGACCCTGCGCCCAACTCAAAAAGCAATTGAGATTTCCACACCCCAAGGCTGCCCCTCCTCTCCTCCTCCACGCCAAAGCACCTTCTCCCTCTTCTCTCCACGTCCAAAGTGGTTTGGACCTTGGTTGGTGCAATCCAGATGAGAGAAAGACGACTGAAAGCTAGAAGGCTGCGCTGCTGCAAAGGACAACTATTGATCTTCGAAAGGAGTTTTGAAGATCCTTCAGATCAGATCCAGATCTAATTTTTGGAGACGTGATAGAGAAGAAGAGGATCTCTAGATCTAGTTCGAGTGGATACTGATAGAGGCCAAGCACTTGCATGGCTAGATCCAGAACCTTCCGCTTCTTACAGGATCATCAACGGATAATAAGATTACCCACTTCAAGGTAAATTAAATTTAATTTAATTTATCTAATTTTATTTTAATTACTAAATAATAAAAATTAGATCTAAAACATCTCAAATCTAATATGGATCAAAAAAAAAAATTTAAAAATATATCTCTTGATTTGATTAGATCTGAACGAACATGATCCGAAAAATCAGGATTTTTCTTCAACTGGTATCAGAGCCAAGATTCTAAAAATATTTAGATCTAATTTTTAAATTTATTTTAATTAAAAAATAAGTAATTTTAGATATCACATAAGATGTGATCAGATCTAAAATTAAAAAAAATTAAAATTAAATAATTTAGATCTAAAATTAAAAAATATGCATGACTAATTCTAAAATAGAATAGTTCTATAGAATAGTCTTGTATGTTTTTAATTTAATTTGATTAAATCATATTTTATATCTATTTATTTACTATTTTTTGATATTATAATGATTATAATAATATTTAAAAATAGTAAATAAAAAATTATTTAATTTTAAATATCATATGAGATATGATTGATGCATGTCTAGACTAGTTGTAGAATAGTTCTACATAATTATCTAGATTAGAATTTATTTTGATTAGATTAATTTAAATCTAATTTTTTAGATTATTATGAGATAATTTAGATCTGAAAATATGCATGATTCGATACATGAGATGTATACAAAATATGTCATGATTAGATTTAATTCGTATATGAGATATATGATATAGATCTAAAACTGTTTTATAGTATTGCATGTTCCTGATTAAGGCATTCCTCTTGGTCGTCCGATCATAAGAATGAAGAAGGATTTAAAGGCCCTCTCCTTCCATCCGATGGGGTGTTCTTATGACGTGTAGGGGTGCTGTGTGTTCGTCCTTAATCAAAAATCTAAAACTTACTTTCTGCAAAATCCTAGATCCTGAAATCCTAGGATTTATTGTGCATATTTTGTTTATAAATCCTACTTAATTAAAAATTAAGATTATAAAATATTAATTAGATCTAAAATTAAGAATTTCAGATCTAAGACATATTCATAATACTGGGTTCGGGCTTGGGTAGCTCAATTAGGTCTAAGCAGTTGATCAAATCGAATCAAGAGTTGGTTAGATGGGATCAACAATGCTTAAATTGACCAGCCTAATAGGATTAAGTCTGGGTCAAGATCGAGTCACGATCAAGCAAGACCTAATTAGGCTCAGAGGTTAGAGTCTGGATTGTAGGCTAACCCAATTGGTTCTGACTCAATAATTTGGTGTCTAAGGTAAGTTTGGCACATACGATCCGACTGATTTTTAATTGGAAGCTACTCGACCTGAATGCATTTTTGTACGAGTTAATGGCATATTCCTTCCATCGATCTCACTTACTTGGCCATATCTGTTGACACAGTTCTGATCTGAGGTGGTCAATAATCCGAGCTAACCCATGCCACTAGGTTAGTCATAATTGTTATGACTATGACGAAGTCTAGTTTAATGAGACCTGAATCAATTCTTCCTAAGAAAAGATTAAGTCTGAGGTCTTCCACCATTGTAGATGTGCGGGCCCTTTTCCGGGGTTGATTGTTCTCGACTGGATACAGTGGCTCAGTTGCACCGGAAAGATGCAACCATGTCTATTAGGCATTGGATGCTATGGGCTGGAGGATGAGTTGGGCTCAATATTTTGGATATGGTGAGAGACTCAATTAGGAATCCAGTCTGTGCAAATGGTGGGTCTGACTTAACTAAGGAGTGGATCAATATTTCGGATATGGTGAGATTCATGAATTAGAGACCAAGTTTGGGTGCACCATGATTAGAGAATCATTGAACAAGAGTTGTTCACTCATTGGCTAACCCATCACCAATAACTGTTAGGTGAGGTGATGAGTCAGTTGGTGAGACCGCACCACCCACTAGAAATCATTAATCATGAAGATTTTCGCATCTCTACAGAGGGAGTGTAGGGATCCAAAAAAATAGTGAGAGCTAATTTATTTAAAAATAAAATTTTAAATAAATTGATCAAGTCATAATTACAGTATCTAACTAGAATCTTTGACTCTCTACAGAAAAATATCTGCATCCAATCCATTGGCACGTATCCTGGACACACATAGACTGACTGGACCCAATTATAAAGATTGGCTCAGAAACTATAAAATTATTTTGGATTCTGAGAAGTTAACCCATGTATTGGATCAGGACCCTCCCACCTTATCAATCTATCCATCCACTGAACAGAGAGCATCTCTGAAAAAATGGATAGACGAAGATAATAAGGCCAGATATTACATGTTGGGCTCGATGTCTGATGAGCTCCAGCGCCAACATGAAGATATCGGGACTGCTCGCCAAATGTTGGCTCACCTGTAGGAGATGTTTGGTGAACAGAGTCGCGCAGCCAAGTATCAAGTCACGAAATGACTTTTTAAGGCTAAGATGCGTGATGGACAGTCAGTCCAAGATCACTGTCTGATGATGATCAAGAACATGGAAGAGCTTGAGAAGCTCGGTGTGAAGTTAGACTTGGATTTGCAGAATGATATTATTCTGTAATCCTTGATTGATGCATATGGGCAATTCATCATGAATTACCACATGCATAAACTTCAAAATTCCTTGGCCGAATTAATGAATATGCTGGTCACCGCTGAGCTTTCTATGAAAGATTCTAAAGGCTCAGTTCTTGCTATGGAATTTCTTCCAAAAGAAAGTCTTATGGAAAGAAAAAGAAGTCTGTGAAAAAGCAGAAGATGGAAGGAGGAAAGAAGAAGAAGGCAGAGCCGAAGATAAAAGCCGCTGCCAAAGAAAAGTGTTTCCATTGCAACAGCGACGGCCATTGGAAGAGGAACTGCCCTACTTACCTGGCCACCCTGAAGAACAAGAAGGAAGGTCCTTCTGGAGGTATGCTCGTTATTGAGTCTAACCTTACGATTTCTTCTGCATCCAGTTGGGTGCTTGACTCTGGTTCTAGTGCTCATCTGTGCACTTCCATGCAGGATCTTGAGGATAGCAGGAGGCTGAGGGATGGAGACATGATCCTACGCATCGATAATGGAGCAAGAGTTGCTGCAGTGGCAGTGAAAACATACCCTCTTCGATTACCATCTGGTTTAGACTTAGTTTTGAAAGACTGTTATTATGTGCCTGCAGCTAGCAGGAATTTGATTTCTGTTTCATGCTTAGCACTAGAAGGCTATGTGATTACCTTCTTTAAGGACCATTGTAACATTCTTTATGAAAGAAATAAAATTGCAAATGGTTTCCTTATTAATGGTCTTTATCAGCTACATATTGATGTACCTATTCTAACTATCGAGCAAAACGTGAATGCCAAACGACCTAGGGATAGTCCAAACGATAGATATCTATGGCACCTAAGATTAGGTCATATAGCAGAAGATAGGATCAACAAATTGGAGAAAAATGGGCTATTGAGTCCATTGACTTCCGAGTCATATCCAACTTGTGAATCTTGTCTTCAAGGCAAAATGACTAAACTCCCTTTTGTTGGACATGGGGAAAGGGCCACAGATCTCCTTGCCCTAGTACATACTGATGTGTGCGGCCCATTTGATGTGCCGGCTAGAGGCAATTTTGTCTACTTCATTACATTTTTATCCGATGATCTATCTAGGTATGGGTATGTGTATCTTATGAGACACAAGTCTGAAGCTTTTGAAAAGTTCAAAGAATTCAGACATGAAGTAGAAAAATAAACTTAGAAAACCCATTAAGGTTCTTCGATCAGATCGAGGAGGTGAATACCTTAGCCAAAAATTCCTAGACTATCTCAAGGATAAATGGCATAGTCTCTCAATGGACTCCACCAGGAACACCTCAACTCAACGGGATTTCAGAATGGAGAAATCGGACTTTATTGGATATGGTCCGATCCATGATGAGCTTCACAGACCTCCCTGATTTTCTTTGGGGACATTCATTGTTAACTTCAATTTATCTACTGAATAGGGTTCCCTCTAAGAACCGTTCCTACCACACCGTATGAGATATGGCACGGTAAGAAACCAAGTCTGAGTCATCTCAGAATTTGGGGTTGTCCGGCTCATGTCAAAAGACAACAAGCGGACAAGTTAGAGTTTAGGTCCTTTAGAGCTCGATTCATAGGATATCCTAAAGAGTCATTAGGATACTATTTCTACATTCCAGAAGACCACAATGTGATTGTGAGTCGACATGCCATCTTTCTTGAAAAATAGTTTATTCAAGATAGCGGCATTGGAAAGCAGATTAAGCTTGATGAGAAAGTCTCACAAGTACAACGAGCTAAGGACCAATTGGAACCAAATCAGGTTGAGCCAATAAGAACACTACCTCCTCCACCTCGTAGATCGGAAAGAGTTTTCCGTCCCCCTGAAAGATACTTAGGTATTATTTCAGAGGAAGTAGAGGAAATGTTCCTCGTAGGTAATGGTGCTCATGGTGATGATCCCAAAACCTACAACGAGGCGATATCAGATATCGACTCCGAGAAATGGCTAGAGGCAATGCAGTCAGAAATTGACTCGATGCACTCAAACCAAGTCTGGACCTTGGTAGATCCACCAGAAGGTATAGTACCTATTGGGTGTAAATGGATCTTCAAGAGAAAGATTGGTGCAGATGGGAATGTGGAGACATTCAAGGCTAGACTAGTGGCAAAAGGTTATAGTCAATGCGAAGGCATTGACTATCAGGATACCTTTTCCCCAGTGGCTATGCTAAAATCCATCCGCACATTGCTTGCCGTTGCAGCCTATTTCGATTATGAAATATGGCAAATGGACGTGAAAATGGCATTCTTAAATGGATATCTTGAGGAAGATATCTATATGGAACAGCCGCTAGGTTTCACATCCAGTGATACTGATCACAAGGTTTGCAAGCTGCAAAGGTCCATATATGGACTTAAGCAAGCATCTCGGAGCTGGAACACTCGTTTCAATGATGTGATCAAAATGTTTGGTTTCATCAAAAATGAAGAGGAACCATGTGTCTTCAAAAAGGTCAGTGGGAGCGCTGTTGTCTTCCTCGTATTGTACGTGGATGACATCCTCCTTATTGGGAATGATATTCCCATGATGGCAACAGTCAAATTATGGTTGTCCAAGGAATTCTCCATGAAAGACCTAGGTGAAGCATCCTTTATTCTAGGAATTAAGGTCTATAGGGATAGACCGAATAGGATGCTAGGACTTTCACAGAAGATGTACATAGAGAAAGTACTAAAGAGGTTTAGTATGGAAAACTCTAAGAGGGGATTAATACCCTTCAGACATGGTATTCATCTTTCCAAGAAGATGTGCCCTAGCACACCTGAGGAAATAGAACGCATGAGCAAGATCCCTTATGCTTCTGCAATAGGGAGCCTCATGTATGCCATGCTATGTACACGACCTGATATAGCCCATGCTGTGAGTGTCACAAGCAGATATCAGTCAAATCCAGGTGAAGAACACTGGACTTCTGTGAAATGTATCCTTAAGTACTTGAGAAGAACTAAGGATATGATGTTGGTCTTTGGTAATGGAGAACTCCAAGTCCAGGGATACACAGACTCGGATTTCATGTCCGATATAGATGATCGAAAGTCGACATCTGGGAGTCTGTTTGTGTGCAATGGTGGTGCTGTCAGCTGGAAGAGTTTCAAGCAAACTGTGATAGCAGATTCCACCATGGAAGCAGAATATATCGCTGCATCAGAGGCTGCGAAGGAAGCATTCTGGTATAAGAAGTTTGCTGCAGAAATTGGAGTAATGCCATCAGATGCCATTCCTCTATACTGCGACAACAATGGCACCATAGCCCTTGCTAAGGAGCCAAGGTCTCACCAAAAATCTAAGCACATTGAGCGGCGATACCACCTCATCCGCGATTACCTCGAGAAGGGTTACGTCGAGGTCAAGAGAGTCAACTCCACAGATAATGTGGCAGACCCACTTACAAAGCCGTTGGGCCAGCAGAAGATCGAAGCCCACCTTGAGAAGATGGGACTTAGACTTGTAGCCAATTGGCTTTAGGACAAGTGGGAGATTGTTAGATATATGTGCCCTAGAAGCCAGAATTGGCTGACACTTGTAATACACTTCTAGGGGCAAAATTATAATTTTGACTAAAATCAATAAAATGGATTATTTTCTATCACATATGTGTATTTAGTGTCTGTGATACATCCTTTGAGTTAATGGTAATGATAATTCATATTTTCAAGAGTTGAAAATTTAAGACATGAATAATCATTATTAACTCATAAAATGCTCCCGACCATAGGATCATCACGAGGATGGTGATTGATCCGGAAAAGGTTGGTGTACAATCGCTTCTCTTTAGTAGATGAGTCTTGAGTCTATGGTGTGGAGACACCGAGAGCGAGAGTATAGGTACTCGTTAGAGAACGAGGGCACTGAGCGTGACCACCTCGAGTAGTCATTAGGAAGTCTACCTTCTCGTCAATGACTGACTCGATGCTGCAGTAGGTGTGTCTGGTTCTTTGACCTGAGATGCATCGGCAGTTCACCTTGAGGGTGTTATAGTTTGACTACACCATTACTCGGTCTCCTAGCCATATGGAATCCCTGAGGTGTATGTTGGCTATAGCATGTTCATTGTAGGAACTGGATAGCATCAAGATGGAATCTATCTACCTCGGTGGTAGAGGAGCAGCCCTATGATGATCATGAGAATCAAGTCCAGAAGCCCATGGCCATGGCAGAGTGAAATAATAGAAAGAGTTTCTATTTAGATTTTCACATTGGACTTGAATCGAATGATTACATCATATGACAGAGACTAGGGTTTGACGAGTTCACCTTAACCCTAATCTGATCGGGGCTCAAGATAGAAGAACTTAATCACACAGGTAGCTGCACCAAGAGATTCGCATTCAGCTCTGATGGGTTGCCACCATATACTGCTAGGTGTCACTGGTGGATTTTGGGAGCAATTAGAATGATTTAGATGATCGATCATTCTAGCTGTTCGAATCAGAAGAGTTCTGATCCATCGAAAGGAAGTTTCGATGATGTCGATGATAGAGATCATGACATATCCCATTACCATATAGAACTGAACCTAACTGGATCACACAAACAAGGGTTTGAATCTGGTGATCATCAATTGAACTGATCCAGTTCAATTGATCTGAATGAGATTCAATTAGGTTCAAGAAAATCGTGCTAGCACTCGATTGAACCTAACGTTCTTCTTTTACTATCATAAATAGTTGTCCTGACTGAGCCAAAGGAGTTTGTGCTCGATCAGAGGCCTTCACTTGGTCTGATTGGAGCTTGTCCAGGTTAGAAAAGGGTTGTCTTATTTTGTAAGATAATACCTGCCATTTTTGGTCACCTTGCCATTTCTCGTCCTTTGACTTTGGTCAAAAGTTGACCTTTGACTGGTCAAACGTTGACCATTAATACTTTAACTTCTGTCCACGTGTCACGCACCTATTGGAGAGTTGGTGGAGGCCTGTTCCCCTACCAGAACCTGGCAAGGAGGAGGGCGCACGCCACCTTGGCGTGCACCCAAGTTGGAGGCGCCAAGGAGTCCCTGTTGGATAGGGACTCCATCTCTTTTTTGGATTTCAATTAGAGTTCTCCTAAGAATCAACTTTGACTGATCTTAGGCACCCTCTAAGGAGGAATCCAAGGGACTCTATTCTCATCAATCAGATTTAGATCTGATTTCATAAAGGGTTGTGATTGGTTGGGAAGAAGAGGAGTTGGATCACGCTTAGTCTATAAATAAGATCTACGCCCAACTCAAAAAGCAATTAAGATTTCCATGCCCCAAGGCTGCCTCTCCTCTCCTCCTCCACGTCAAAGCACCTTCTCCCTCTCCTCTCCACGTCCAAAGTAGTTTGGATCTTGGTTGGTGCAATCCAGACGAGAGAAAGACGACTGAAAGCTAGAAAGCTGCGCTGCTGCAAAGGACAACTGCTGATCTTCGAAAGGAGTTTTGAAGATCCTCCAGATCAGATACAGATCTGATTTTTAGAGACGTGATAGAGAAGAAGAGGACCTCCAGATCCAGTTCAAGTGGATACTGATAGAGGCCAGGCACTTGCATGGCTAGATCTAGAACCTTCCGCTGCTTATAGGATCATCAACGGATAATAGAATTACCCACTTCAAGGTAAATTAAATTTAATTTAATTTATCTAATTTTATTTTAATTACTAAATAATAAAAATTAGATCTAAAATATCTTAGATCTGATATGGATCAAAGAGAAATTTTTTTTGAAATATATCTTTCGATCTGATCAGATCTGAACGAACCTGATCCGAAAAATCAAGATTTTCCTTCACCCCTCTACCGCTCCTGTGTTCTCCTTCGATCAACTTGCTTTTCAAGTCCATCAATCACTGCTGCACTTGCCTCACATCCTCTTGGGCTCTTTGCAAGTAGGTCTTCTCGTGCGCATGGTTATCTTCCCTCTTGCAGTGGCTAAGGTAATTTTAATTTGGCGGCATTATTTTCATTTTGCAGTTGGATATTTTTTGATGGGATTTTATTACTTTGTAGTGTCCTTTGTGGATACTGCCTGATGTTTGTGAATGTTATTTGTGAATGATACATATGAATGTTAGTTTTTATGATGTCATTTCATTGCTTTGTGGTGCTTCCTATGTATACAGCTTCATCTTGTTTGATTTTTATTTCGAGAAATATTGTAAACTTGTATATGCCTTTGTTTTCTTCTCTTTAATATAATAAGCAGTTGTTTCTTACCCTAAAAAAAAAGAAATAAAAATTCACAGACCAAGGGCATTTTTGAGTTTTTAGAAAAACTCATTCTCTATCCCTTATGAAATAAAAGCTAATTTCCATATCAACCAAAGAGAAGTTGAAATAATACTACATTAATTATATTAAACTAAAAATAAAATATTATATTTTTTAATTAAATAAAAATTTAAAATAATAAAAATAAATAGTTATTCATTGAATATTTATGTCCTTATTTTAAAAATAAAATTTGGATGCCCAAATACCATCGGAAGGATTCTTCATGCATCTTCAAGGTTAGCCATATGATGGATTTTGATTGATTGGTCGGAAGCTTTGCGGCAAGCTGGGCAATTTTACTAAAATAATATATATTTAAAAAAATTATGAAAATGATGTTCTTCTCAAATTATTTATTAAAATACTGTCCAACTTAAAGTCATTCTTTAAAAGGGTGACTTTATGTGCTAAGTCAGCTAAAAATATACCGTCCAAGTTTCGCAGTATGCCACGTAAAAAATCGCTCTTCCAAAAAGCGGCTTTGTAAATCATCCTATCAAAAGATGACTTAAAAAATCATAAAATAAAATTAAATTCTTTCTTCCCATCTTTCTCTCTCCATCATCTAGTCCTCATCATCGCTCCCCACCTCACCCCCACCGCCGCTCCCTACATCCCTGCTGCCGCCGCTCCGCCTCCCTAGTGGCAGGCGGAGGTAGGGTGGGGGGAGGTGGGGAGTGGCGGCGGTGGGGATGCAGGGAGTGGTGGTGAGGGGTGGTGGGGAGCAGCGGCGGTGGGGATGCAGGAAGCAGCATCGAAGCGAGGTGGGGAGCGGCGACGGGGATAAGGCGCGGAGTTTGAAGGGGGGATGCCGAGAGGGAGAGGGGCGCAGGGGAGGGGGCGATGGGTTTTTTTTTTTTAAAATGATGAAGAGAAAGAGAGGGAAAAAAATTTAATTTTTTTAATGATTTTCTAAATCATCTTCTGATAGAAGGACTTATAAAACTGCTTTTTATAAGCATGATTTTTTATATGACATACTGCAAAATTTAGATAATATATTTTTAACGACTCAGCATATAAAGTCGTTCTTTGATAGGATGATTTTAAGTTCATCAGTATTTTGATAAATAATTTAGGATAAATATTATTTTCATATTTTTTTTAAATAAATATTATTTTGATAAAATTATCTAACAAGCTATAATTAATTAATCTACCGTATGGACTGTAGGTGGCTCGGATGTGCATCAAAACCCATCAAAGCTTCGGTCATGCGCATGAACATGTCTCCCTTCCGTACCAAAATGGTCCTATGGATGATGTGGTACCTGGCCACATCATTTTGTTATGGAGTATTAATATAAGATAACTGCAAAATGGTATCCTGGGATTTAAGGTAATTACCAAGGGCTTTTGAAAGATATTCACCTCCAGAGTCAAAATTTTTTTTTTAATATTTTTAAAAAATGATGTTTTAATCATCATGGCAAATTTAATATAAACTTTTAAAACATCAGAAGGAGCATGTAAAAGGTAAAACCATGTGTAGCGAGTGAAATCATCTACAAAAATAATATAATATCGAGAACCACCCATAGAAGACAAAGAAGCGGGACCCCATACATCAGAATGAATAAGATCAAATGGGACAGTAGTTGTAGATTGACTGAAAGAAAAAGGTAAAGCAAATTATGTAGATAATTTACAATTAATACAGCATGGTTCTTTTATTATGGAGATAGAACTTAACAATCTTTTGTTAATTAATTTAGATAATTTTGAAAAGGAGAGATGACCTAAATGATTATGCCAAGACATAAAGGATGAGTCAGGAGGAGAAATAGCAGTGACTAAGTGAATACCAAAAGCATGAGGAACAGAAAGTTTATTCAAAAGAAACAGATAATCAATCTTACGGCTTGTCCCAACTTTTCTTTCCGTCGAGTAATCCTGCACAACACAATCAGAAGGAGAAAAAGTTATTGTGAGACCATTTTTACAGAGTTGTCCGACTGAAATAAGATTCATAGAAAATTGGGGAGCAAGAAGAACATCAGAAAGGGATAAGTTATGAGAATGAATGGTTCCACTATGGCGGGTAGTAATGAGTGATCCATTTGCAATTTGAATATGAGATGGAGAATGGAGAGCATAAACATGTTGAAAGATGTTAGAGTTAAATGTCATATGATTAGAGGCACCAGAATCAAAAAAATCACCTTTCTAATAACTTACCTGATGGAATAGAGTTATCAGAGGAAGATGAGGCTACAATATTACCAATAGAGAGAGCTTGATGAATCATTATCTGGATATCATCAACAATAAGAGATGTGGCGAGTTGAGCTATAGGCTCTGTCTTAACAGTAGTAGTACCAAAGAATGAGCGATCTCTAAGACCACGAGTCTTTGCTCGTATGTTGTTGGAGTTGGGATGGGGACAATTCCAAACAATATATTTAATTTTCTTATAGTAGGTACATTGTATGGAAGATACATCTTGAAATTGAGAATCAGACAATGGTTGAGAACCAGATCCCTGATTGGGACAATGATGAGCAATATGGCCAAACTTCTTGCATGAGTGGCACTGGATTTGAGATAGACCCTTTGGTTTGACTGGTGCCGCCAAAATGAAAGAACCATCAGGGTTGGAGAAGACGATCTTCTATCGAGTTTCTTCAATAATCAACTCAGAAAAGGCAGTGTCAATAGATGGAAGTGGAGATCGATATAGAATATAAATTCTAACAAACTCAAAATCATCTCAAAGAGTCATAAGAAACTGGACAAGATGGTACTCTTCATGAAATTTATAATAGAGCTCAGCATCATGAGTCCAATTGGGCTCCATCAAGGTAGGTTGATCCCAAATTAGAAACATCTGAGAATGAAAGTCGGCCACTGATTGCCTTGGTTATTGCTTGAGATTGTGATTGTCTAGCTCGAGCTTGTATTTGAGGACAAAGTTTGTCTGATTGTATCACTTAGCAAGAAAGTTCCAAACTTTCTTTGTGGTGTTGAACTTGCTGAATTGCATGCTGATAGATATATTGACAGTATTTGAAATTCATGTCATAATCTTGTTGTTATCTATTTTCCATTGAGTAAAAAAATCACCGAGTTCAATTGGAAATGGAATATCACCAGTAATGTATTTCCAAAGCCCTCATTCTTTTAGAAAAATCTTCTTCATGAAAGATCATTGACTATAATTGGTCCCATCAAACTTGACCACAATAGGTCGAGCCACATCAGCCATTACAAATACAAAGTAGGGAACCCGCTATCACGAAGGTAGAGGGTAGCATCATGCAGAATCAGCTGCACGATCACTAACTCAGGATGATCCGAGGCTACAAGAAATAGAGACAAAGAAGTGATGAAGCTGTCGATGCCATGGATCACGAAGCGGCCGTTGATGAAGAGGATCGGGGCGGAGAGCGGCGATGTCGAGATTGCACTGAGAGAGGAAGGTGGGGAATAGCCTAGATGGTAGTGGAACTGGGTTTGACAGTGAGACCTATAGGTGACGATCGAAGTCGTGATGACGGCCTCGATCGGCACGCACGCATGGGAGGGCCTCGATCGGATTGGACTGTTGTGATCGAAGGTGGCGTCGTAGTTGCCGAAGGTGAGGAGGAGCACTGGGAGGGAGGGAGGGAGGGAGGAATGTGGCGCCGGACACGAGAAGCACGTGGAAAGTAGCTTCGTGGGTGTTGGAGGCAAAGTTGAGGTGGAGGCGAAGGCGGAGGTGGCGGTGGATCTGGGAGGCGGTATTGGGAGGAGGGGTACTGGGAGGGTGGAGGCGGTATTGGAAGGGGTAGGGGGAGGGAGGCGGAGGTGGAGGGAGGGAGGGGTACTGGGAGGGAGGGAGGCGGAGGTGGAGGTGGCAGTGGATCTAGGCACCGAGAGATGAATTTGAGTGGCTTGGAGGGAGGCAAAGGAAGAGAGGGAGAGAGGAAGGTGGCAATCAGCATTGGAAGTACATGGGAGGGTCTGCTCGAAGGAGGAGGTGGTGGCAGATTTGTGCCGAGCAGCTTGGAGGGAGGCGAAGGAAGAGAGGGAGGGAGGAAGATGATGGTGGGTACCGAGTCTGGGCCGAGCGGTTTGGAGGGAGGCGAAGGTAGGAAGGGATTGAAGATTTTAGGAAAAAGGGTTAGGATTGGACTAGCTCTGATACCATGTTGACGATAAAATCTTCATGCCATTATGCTTAAGGTTTTATCCATTAAATATACATCAAGAATTTTGTATAAGGTAAATACCAACCCAATATACAACTTATCATACAACAATAGCCACCCAAAGTATCCTAAATAGCCATCATATAATTATACATGTTAGGGACAAATCCCGCTCCTGCCGAAGCCCAGTTCGATGCTCAGCCTAATACAATCGGTAGCCATGGAAGAGTTTCAGCGGATGAATCTTAGCCAAACTTTTTCAACCGATCGAACTTCTCAGTGGCCGAGCTCCTACCGACCATTTCAGCAACCGAGTCCTAACCGAACTCCCCAGCAGCCAAGTCTTTGCCGAACTCTTTCAACCGACCGAACTCCTTAGTAACCGAGCTTCAGTCAAACTTCTTATCGGTCGAACTTCAGACGGACTCTCTCGAGAGCCAAACTCCCTCCACACTCCTTCAAACGGACTCCCACGAGAGTCAAACTCCCTCCGCACTCCTTCAGTTTGATGCCTATGAGAGTCGAACTCCTTTCGGATTGCTCCTGCAGATGGACTCCTCCAAGAGCCAAACTCCTTTCGGACATTTTCTTCGATCGAACTTCTTTCGAATGATCCCCTCCAGACGTATCCTTCCTGGGAGTCCAAGCTTTCTTGAAATAGATATACACCGAGGTTCTTCACCTACGACTGTTGAACCTCGGTGGTATAGCTGCCACTATCAGTTTGACGCCTTCTTTTTCTCCATAATAAGTCCCATGCGGCCCACGATAGGACGATATGGTCACCACTACTGGCGACACCATTTTTTTCATAATCAGCTCTATGCAGTCCACGATCCGCCAGTATGGCTGTCACTATCTGCCTGATGATGTCTTCCTCTCCATATCGAACTCCATGCGGTCCCGAGTGGCCCACGAACAGACGGTATGGCCATCACCATCAACCCGCTATAAGCTCCGTCTATAAAAAGAGACCCTCCAGATATGCTTTTTAGAAGCTCTCCTCTTCCCTCTAAAGCTCAAAGCTCACTTCTCATTTATGAGCACTCCATTTCTATTGATCAGAAGAGCTGACTTGACCATCGGAGGATCCTACCGGAGCCACCACCACCGACACCGAACGGAACTTTATTTTGTAGATCATCGATGACGATCTCGTTCTCCTTTACTCCAGTTCGATCCGACGTCAATCAGATTCTGCACCAACAGAATTGACGCTAGAAGGAGGGCTCCTCTTCCTTTGAGGTTTTTCTATTCTTAAAGGAGTGCTCAGCGACGATCTCTCTCTTCTCTCTCTAAAGATCTCCCTTCTTTCTATTCAGAATTATTTTTCAAGAGAAAATACCTCTCAGAAGAGCTTCGATCTGATGATTGATGGCCTTTATGGTCTGATCCCATCCAGATCCATCTGCTCCTACTTCAACTCTGGCAACTCAGGTTCTGTCTATAGCCGTGGTAGATGTAGAGCAGTTCAATCTACTGATGCAGTGGGTTCAGAGCCTCACCGAGATGGTGTAGGCCATGCAGCAGCCCCCGGTGGTGACTCTACCAGAAAAGCCATCATAAGAATATCAGAAATCGGCCCCAAGAAAGAGTACTCGGGCTAGCATACTCATTATCCCTAGAAAGAGAAAACAGAGAGCAGAGGATCCATGTTTGGATCATGATTCTCCTCTGGAGGAGACCTTCTCCATTTGTACCAAAAAATCCCTAAGATCTGCAACCAAGATGATGCCCTCGATCACAAACTGCGAGAGATGGACCAACGAATTGAGGAGCTCGGCCATATCATCTTGGCTCATCTTGATGACATCCGCATTGATCCTTCTTTCTCTCTCCGAATTATGCAAGAGCCCATCCTGCCGAACTTCGAGCTCTCTCAATTCGAAAGCTATAATAAAACTTCTGATCCAGTTGATCATCTAGAAGTCTTTCGAATCATGATGCTACTCCATGGTGCTCCAGATGCCATATTGTACCGAGCCTTCCCATTTATCTTAAAGAAAGTAGCGAAAAATTGGTACTTGATGTTGAAGTTAGATACGATCTTCTCTTTTGATCAGATGAGTCATCAGTTCATGGCTCACTTCATCAACAGCCAACATCCATGCCGAAGTTTGGATTTCTTGATGAATGTCAAGCAAAAGCAGAGAAAATCCATCCGAACTTATGTCACTCGGTTTGATGCCGCGGCATTGGAGGTTTGAGACATGGACTAGTCAGTTGCTATGGTCGCTCTCAAGGGTGGCCTTCAGAAGAATGACTTGTTATTCTTCCTAAAGAAAAAGTATCCCAAGAACTTCGTCGATTTGCTGGTTCGGGCCGAGGGATATGCTCGTGCGGAAGAAGTTTTCAAATTGAAGAACGAAGAAGCCTTAGAAGAGCGACAAACAGACGAATATAATGGACCCACCGTCGATGGAGGGCTGAGTAAAGTTCGACCGCGCTCACGGACTTCTCCTGGGCGCAAGCGAGTCCGAACTCCTCGAGCTCATCATTAAGGAAGCCCTAACAGAAGGGCGCGAAGAAGTCCTCCTTCTGGAAGGTTCTACAACTACGTCCCCCTCAGTGCTTCTAAGGCTCAAGTTCTGATGAAAATTAGGAACCAACTGCTAAGATCAGAAGAATTACGATCTCTTCCAAATAAGTGCAATCGAAGCAAGTACTATCTCTACCATCGCGACCATGATTATGACACTGAAGAATGCATTTAGCTTCGAGATGAAATCGAGAAGTTCGTTAGGAGAGGTCAGTTGGATCGGTTCCTCAGATGCCAGTCTGAAGTAGGAGAAGATCGACCAAGGGCACTGCCATAGCCAGAATCACCAATGACAGAGGAACAACAAAAAGGTCGGTCGCCTTCCATATCATCGATGCCACATCTGGGAGGAGCTTGGTACTTCAACGATCTATCATCTTCCAACATCAAAGCCAAGAGAAGCTTGCTCTAAATTGAGGAGGCTAGCATAAAATAAAGAAGGTCGTCAGCTCTCAGAGCTTATCGTCTAAAGGAACTCAGAGGAACAACGCTTCCACGATCTCGAGATGCGCTACTAGTAACTTTCTTTCAATAAAATTCTTTCATTTCGCTAATATTATTTCTTAGTACAAAAACTATGTAATAACAGAAAAGAAGTAGTCAATAGTGGCCATATTAGGAGCAGAAAGAGAACCTCATCCTAACATGAGTCGATCAAAGTCCTTCAACCTCGGCTAGAGATAAGATCTCTTTCGAGCGTCCGTGTCAATCTCGGTTAGAGATAAGATCTCTTTTGAGCGATCGTGACAATCTTGACTAGAGATAAGATCTCTTTCGAGTGTCCATATCAATCTCAGCTAGAGATAAGATCTCTTCCGAGCGATCGTGTCAACCTCGACTAAAGATAAGATCTCTTTCGAGCGATCGAGTCAACCTCGACTAGAAATAAGATCTCTTCCAGCAATTCAGTCAACCTCGGCTAGAAATAAGATCTCCTTAGCAACCGAGTCAACCTCAGAGATAAGATCTCTCCGAAGACCGAGTCAACCTTGACTAAGATAAGATCTCTTTGAGCGATCGTGACAACCTCGGCTAGAGATAAGATCTCTTTCGAGCGCCGTCAACCTCGGCTAGAGATAAGATCTCTTCCGAGCGATCGTCAACTCGATAGAGATAAGATCTCTTCCGAGTGATCCTCAACCTCGACTAGAGATAAGATCTCTTTCAAGCGCCGTGACAACCTCGGCTGCAGGAGATAAGATCTCCCCCGAGCCAACCTTTGGAGGACCGAGCAACCTCGACTAAGAGATAAGATCTCTTTCGAGCTCCATATCAATAGAGATAAGATCTCTCCTCGAGCGAACGAGTCAACTTGGCTAGAGATAAGATCTCTTCCGAATGATTGTGAACAATCTGGCTAGAATAAGATCTCTTTCGAGCGCCCGTGTCAACCTTGGCTAGAAGATATAGATCTCCTCCGAGCCCGACCGTGACAACTCGACTTAGAGATAAGAACTCTTTCGACGACCCGAGTAAATAACCTCGCTAGAGATAAAGAATGTCTCCGAGCGAACCGTGACAAACTCTCAACTAGAGATATAGATCTTTTCAAGCGACCATGCAACCTCGGCTGAGATAATATCTCTTTTAAGCACCATCTCAAACCTCATTCTAGAGATAAAGATTTCCTCCAGTGGACGCTTTGATAACCTCAGCTAGAGATAAGATCTCCTCTCGAGCAACCCATGACAACTTCAGCTAGAGATAGATCTCTTTCGAGCACCCCTGTCAACCTCGACTAAGAGATTAAATCTCCCCAAGCGATCGCAGCCTCACCCCGACTGTAGGAGATAAGATCTCCCTCCGAGCCAATCTCAATTGCAGGAGACAAGATCTTCCTGAGCCACCTCGGTTACCCGGAGATAAGAATCTCTCCCGAGCTTTAATTTCAGCGTGGATAAGATCTCCCTGAGCTCAATTTCAGTTGTAGGAGATAAGATCTCCTCCAATCATCTCAAATGCAGGAGATAACGATCTCTTTCAAGTCAACCCGCTACTGAAGACAATATCACCCCCAGAGCTCAACCTCCGACCTCAACATAAGAGATGAGATCTATTCAACCAGTTGGATGATGAGTTCCCCGAGATTCACTTCAACATCAACTTTTGTTGGAGTGAGGTCCCCCCGCAGCTTCAACTGAATCGGTATAGAGCAAAAGAGGACTCGGCAGTCGCCTTTTCCTGTACTCCCTTCCTTTCGATTTCAAACTCGAGCAGTGGGAAAAACTATTATTGGGAATAAACCCCGCTCCTACCGAAGTCCAGTTGGATTCTCAGTCTAAACATTAGCCATGGAAGCTAGATGGACGAGTCCTTAAAGCCAACTTTTTCAGTCGGCGAACTCCTCAGCGTCGAGCTCCGATAGATTTCCAGCGGTCGATATCCTGGCTAAACTTTCTAGCAGTCGATTTTATTGAACCCCTTCCGATCGAACTCTCAGCGTCGACGCTCCAGTCGAACTTCTCAAGCAGCCAAACTTTAGACGGACTCCCTGAAGGCGAACTCCCTTCGACTCCTCTCAGTCGACTCCCCATGAGAGCCGAACTCCCTCGTACTCTTCACGAACCACCCCATGGATTGAATTTCTTTTCTGATCGCTTCTGCATAGACGGGACTCCTCCAAGGCTGAACCTCCTTTCGGACATCCCTTCGTCGAACTCCTTCTGAATGATCCTCTCCAGACATATCCCCTTAGAGTTTCGAGCTCTCCCTGAAATAGATATACGTCGAGATTCTTCACTAGACTTTGAAGCCTCGGCGGTATGGCCACCATTACCAGTCTGATGTCATTTTTCCTCCGTAACAAGCTCCATGAGATCCACGATACAAATGGACCACTATTGCAAACCACTCTCTCCATACCAGCCCCATGCGATCCATGATCGTCAGTATGGTGTACTTCCATCTGACGACGTCTTTTCTTCTTCGACGAACTCCATGCGACCCTCGAGCAGACCATAAATGGATGGGTATGGCCCATCACCATCAACCCCGCTACAAGCTCCACTATAAAAGAGATCCTCCGATATGCTTTCTAGAAGCTTTTCTTCTCCTCTAAAGCCTCAAAGCCACTTCTATTCAATAAGCACTCCATTCCTGTTGGCAAAAAAGAGCTGACTTGACCGTCGAGGGTCCTGGTCGAGCCGCCACCATCGACTTCGGATGAATTTTAATTTTGCAGTCACTGACGGCGACCTCGCTCGCTCCACTCTAAGCTCGATCGGCAATCAACCATATTCTGCAACCAATATCATAATATATATCCAAATATAAAGAAATATCCCAAAATAGAGAAGAATATCCTAAAAGTTCATTATTTTTATGGATATTGTCACAAAGATCTAGATGCATCAAATTGGGTGTAAGAATTTAAAATTGAAGGTAGTGTTGGTTGCTATTCTAGATGAATAAGATTTATTTTAGGAATTTCTCTCCAAATAGGTGACTATCCATGGTGGCCACCCTAGTTTAGCAATTCTGCAAACCCATGATTAATCTGAATACTAATTCATGGGAACCATGGAATTGGTAATTCTCGGCTCATCATTCCACACTCCTTGATGGATTCAAGTATTTATTTGGTAAAAATCAAATGAGATAGTGAAACTCTCTTTTAACGTCTTCGCTTCATGTGCGGTGCCACTCAAACCTCTTGCTTCTTGACTGCTTATCTTAGACCTCCCCCCTATCCCCTCCAGCTCCAGTTTCTCTTCAGCTCCCTTTCAAGGCCGCAATGCACTCTGCACTCGCCTCACATCTCTTGGACTCTCTGCAATTTTCTATGACAGATATCTCCTCTGTAGTGGCTAAAGGTAATTTTATTTGCAAGACTATTTCACTTCGCAGTTGGATATTTTTTGATGAGAATTTATTGCTTGTAAGTGTCCTTTGTGGATACTGCCGATGTTTGTGAATGTTATTTGTGAATGATACCATATTGAATGTTAGTTTTTATGATGTCATTTCGTTGTTTGTGGTGTTTCTCTATGTCACAGTTTATCTTTATTTGGTTTTTCTCTCGAGAAATATTGTAAAACTTATATATATCTTTGGTTTTCTTCTCTTAATAATAATAAGTAATTATTTTTTTCCTATAAAAAAAAAAATATAAAATTCACAGATCAGGGGCATTTTTGAGTTTTTAGAAAAACTCATTCTCCCTTCCTCACGAATAAAATAGCTAATTCCATACAACCAAAGAGAAGTTGAAATAATATACATTAATTATATTAAACTAAAAATAAAATATATATTTTTTAATTATAATAATAAAAAAGAATAAACAATATATTCATCTGAAATGGTATTTTATTTTAAAAAAATAAATTTGGATGCCAAATACCATCGAAAGGATTACTCTATGTATCTTCAGGTTAGCTAATGATTGAAAATTTCATTGTGGGTCGAAAGCTTATGGCAAACTGGACAATTTACTAAATAATATCTATCTTAAAAAAATATAGAAATATATTTTTTAAAATATTTATCAAAATACTGTCCAACTTAAAGTCGTCTTTTAAAAGAACACTTTTAATGGCTAAGTTAGTCAATAAATATATGGTTCAATCGCAGTACAGGCACGATAAAAGCACACATCGCTCTATAAAATCGGCTTTAATAATCAGCTCTATCAAAAGATGACTTAAAAAATCATAAAAAAAATTAAATTCTTTCTTCCCCCTCTTTCTCCATCATCTTGTCCTCATCGTTGCTCCCCACCTCCCCCCGCCGCTGCTTCTTGCATCCCTACCACCGTCGCTCCACCTCTCCGACGACGGGCGAAGGTGAGGTGGGGGAGTTAGGGAGTGACGGCGATGGAGATGCAGAAAATGGCGGCAAGGGGTGGTGGGGAGCGGCAGCGGTAGGGATGCAGAAAGCAGCACCGGAGGGAGACGGGGAGCGGCGATAGGGATGAGATGCGGGGTTTGAAGGGGGGATGTCGAGAGGAAGGGGCGCAGGAGAGGGGGCGAGAAATTTTTTTTTTAAATGATGGAAAAAAAAAGAAAAAAAAATTAATTTTTTTTAATAATTTTCTAAATCATCTTTTTATAGAAGAATTTATAAAATTATTTTTTATAAATATAATTTTTTATGTGACATATCGTAAAATTTGGATAATATATTTTTGACCTGAATATATAAAATCATTCTTTGGTAGTATGATTTTAAATTTATCATTATTTTAATAAATAATTTAAAATAAATATTATTTTTATAATTTTTTAAAATAAATATTATTTTTATAAAATTATTTAATAAATTATAATTAATTAATCTACCGTATGGATTGTAGGCGGCTCGGATGTGCATCAAAACCCATCAAAGCTTCGGTCATGCATGTCTCTCTTCCGTACCAAAATAGTCCTGTGGATGATGTGGTACCTGGCCCAAAACCGGGAAGACTTCTGGTATCGTCAAATCGCCAATCAAATTCCCTCCCTCCGTCAATTGCAAGGCCTCCTCAGTCTTTTTCTCAGAATATCCCCAGTTCACAAGATAAAAATAAAAATATCGTGCCGTCCGATTCCCCGAACTCTCTCTTACTAGCCGGCTTTTGAAAGGCGGTTCGCTTACAAAACCTCGCTCTTCTGCCCCCAAAACCTTTGCCCTCTCCGCCCCCACCGCCGCTTCCATACTACCCTCTCTCCTCTGTACCCCTCCTTTCCGCCGTTTCTCCTACGCTTTCCGTCCTTCGTCGCCGATCTGCGATTTCTCTAACGTACCGTTCTCCCGTTCCCCAACTCGTCCGATTCGGGGAGATGGTATGGGCTCGAGCTTGACGGTGGACGCAGACACTCTCCTTCCGCGTCGGAAGACAAAACAATCTCATCAAGGAGATCGTCGGCCAACCACTCCGAAGCCGAATTACGCCGTCTCAAGAGACCGGCATGGATCCCAACGAGAACCGCGCAGAAATCTGCTCAACCAAGGTCAGTTTTGGTACAGTTAGGGTTTTGGGAAGGGTGCATTGGGCTTGCCTGAGCTCTCTTTTTCTTTCATGTGAGTGGACATCGAGCGTAGCGATTAGGGTTTGACTTGGGTGTCTTTCAGTTACTTGCTTGGAGTTAGTTTGGTGACGCTTGAAGTGGTAAGTGTTTATTTTTCAAGGATTGGAAGTGTCTACACTTTTAAATTGGAAGCCCCTTCTGTTAGAAATAGTTGGAAACACGCTATTTTGGGTTTGGGATCATGGAACAAATTATTAATGTTTGTTTATAATGTGTTGTCCTCTGTCCCTTCTTTGATTTAAACGCAATATGAACGATAATGGCAAGAATTAATCAGCATAGTATAGCTTGTCCTTAATACTTTCTCCAATGTGGAACTACGTGGATCCTTGACTTAATGTAGTGATAATGTGTTTTTATATATTATTTGTTTCCAACAAAAACTCAACTACAAGAATGTTATCTAAGAAATATCCCAAAAGAATCTAAAAGGCGTGTGAGCGTGCAAATGTCACGTGCAATTGTCCACTGATTCATCTATTGTGTGTGCACCTTAAGCAATGCATTTGTTTCGTGTACGATGAAAGGTGCTCGAGTTCGTGCGCAATGGACTGCCTCACCCTGGAGTAAATTATTTTTTGTAAAAATATGATACGGGACTGAATAGCGGATTTGTATGAAGAAGCAATGGTCCAAGAGCAGCTATTGCATGCAGAGAAGCTTGGTCGTAAAATTTTTGGTACCTAAAGGTCAACCTAGGAGTACGTTGTATTAGGATTGGCAAGATGTTCAGAGGCGTCTGATCATGGCAAAGAAGGAGGGGAAGCATCACGAATGCGAAATAGTGCCTTATTTAATTATTGACAAATATTTGAAATAATAATGAGGAAGATGAGAGGGATATTACGGTATAGAACTTACTTAGATGAGGGGGAGAGGGAAACGAGTGAGTGGTGCCAATGAATGCAAAGGATAATGGAGTATTGGAGCGCCCGAGACTAGGAAAGTGAGAGTTTTTAGAAGTATTTTGAAGGGTTTATCTATTGAGAATAGGTTTTTCCTGATACATTCATTTTTTTTTGTGGGCGTTGTAAGCCAGTGCCTCTGAATTCTGGAAAGGAGGGTGTTGTAATACTTGGCAAAGGCAATGGAGTCGTAAGGCCATTGAATGATACAGTAAGATACTGTAGTAGATACATTGCTCTATTTTGTTTTCAATTTGTGGAAGGCTGTACTTTGTTCATGGGACTTTTGCTGGGCAATGAAAAGGAATGTCAAAAATTGCCGTGTTTGATGCCCTGGATAAAACCAAGAAGACTTCATGTCATTTTTGTGTGGATGTGAAGTGGCTCGTTGTTTAAGTTTGAGGTTGAGCTTATCCTTAAATTCTTAAAGAATAATTGGGGGCCAGTTCTTGGTTTGCAGATATAGAGGGAGCCCTATATTTGAGTGTAACATACTGAAATACATTTCTTTGTTTAGTTGCTCCCCTTTTGCAATACTATGACATTTCCTCCTTTGAATTTTTTAAAATGTTCTGCCATGAATTAAACTTCTTTCAATTTTTTTTTGAGAAAAAAAAAACCTTACAGCTCTTTTTGCAGTATGGGGATGCTGATATTCTTCACATTTTAATATTATAATTTTCTTGTTGTCTCATAATTTATCTGTTTAGAACTCTGTTCACATTTACAAGGAGCATTATTCATAATTTCTTCTTGACTATTGAGTTAGTTTCATGGACAAATACCAGTAGATGTAATAACTTATTTTCTGGCCAATAGTTTTAGGTATTGGCTAAATTTCCTGCACAAATACCTTTTTGTTTTCAATGTACAACCTTTATACAATTTTATGCATGTTTTTAATATTATATTGCAGATCCATTTCATGAGGTCAAAAGGAAAAGGGACAGAAAGAAAGAGGTATGGTTTTTTAAAATATTATTATTATTCAATGTTGGTTATCAAAACTGTGAAACTGGAGTTGGAACTATTATAATTTTTGAAATGGGAACTCGTTATGCCTGATTAATGCAGAGGCCAAAACTGGGCCATGAACCTTGAAAAAGAGATGAAAGGTAGCTCATGGAATTAAAGAGGGTGAATTGTTGCAAATAGAAAATGAAGCTAGTTTTAGTGACTGGGATATTTAGTTTTGAAGAAGGTAATAAATAATTTTATTCATGCACTTGTTTCTGTGTTTTAACTGGAACAACAAAATTGCAGATTTGAGACAAGCGAGTTAATGGATTCTGGGAATTTCAGTGGTGAAAAGAAAAAAAAAATATAGGTCAGACTTCAGAGACATGGGTAAGAATGTAAAAAAGGATAATCATGGAAACAAGTGTGCTTGGTGGTGATGTAGGACATGTAGGGGGTGACCGTATGTGATACTGAAAGATGTGCACTGTAAAAGTGAGATAAATATGGAACACCTTATCTAGTGCTGCGTAAAGATTAGTTTAAACTAGTTACAAAGAAAACAAATTAAGCTGAGATTGTAGGAAAAGAATTATAAAATCAGCATGTTTATTTTTATTTTTTTATTTTTTTAAAGAGGAAAATCAGCATGTTTTTGTTAAAACAGATGTTCAATGGTAATTGCTATCCGAAGCTTATTATGTTTGTTTTGCAAGTTCTGTATGTTAAATTGTATTTGACTTGTTGTTGATATGTAGCCTCAGAATACAGGTTTCAGGGCTTCTGTTGATACAAGAATTCGGACGGTCCATAAGATACAACGGGAAAAATCTCAAGCATCATGGGGTCAAAATGCTAAAAGAGGGGGTTATCCTCGAAATCCTCTACCTGGTAATACAAAACCTGTTTATGTGATAATTAATTGCCAACAAGGGAATTGATATTACTGCTATAGTATTCACACATGTCTATTTGATGCATAAGATATGTCTAGTGCAGGACCCAACCGAGAATTCCGTATTGTGAGGGACAATAGAATGAATCAGAGGGGGAATGAGGATGTTAAACCTGAATCACTTCAGAATTCATCTTCTGGCATTGAGCACGTGATATCGAATGTTCCAGAGAAGGGGTATAGTTCTTTTATCTGTAATCTGTAAATTAATATTTCTTTGTAATAAAAACGTCCAATTTGTTTTATTTTCAAGCACCTTTGTTTAAATTAATCCAAGTTAAATTATTCTATTTCGTTTTAGTATCTTTCTGTTCTGTCAGAAGAGCACCTCTACTTGAAATCTTTCTTAAACCACTAGCCTGCTGTTTGTTTTGCTGCACAGAACTGCAGAGCTTTGTGTTGTGATGAATCTTCATAATGTCAAAATCCTGGCACCAAAACTAACTCTAGATGTATCCTGAATTTACTATGAGTTGAACTCCTATGCCTCAAGATATCCTTCTAGCAAGTTTTAACTCCTTAAAATATTATATGTAGTAAACAGGATTGTCCTAGATGATAAGCCTTGGTGCAATTGTATGGTTGCTCCATTTTGACTTGGAGGTCACAGGCTTAAAACATGGAAACAACCTCTTCATATGCAGGGGTAGGGTAGCGTGTATCTAACCCTCTCCAAACCCCGCAATGGTGTAAGCCTCATGCATTTGGCCACATGTTTGGTAAACAGAATATGCACTCTGGAAATTCATTTTAGAATGCAGTTCATTCTGGTGTATTGATGCTATGAAATTTGAAGTTTTATTTTATATTGCATAGGATTTTTATTTTTTTATATTTTTTTAGGCCATTACCTGGTTTTGGTCCTGGCAATCTAGGATTGAGGGAGGGCAAATTGCGGACATTCACAATTTTTTTTACTTTTTTGCACAAAAAGTGACTGCCCCAAGACTTGAACCTGTGCCATTACACTTGTCATCCCAAGTCTTTTACCATTACACCAAGCAATGATCTCTTGGATTGGGATAAAATACGTAATTTGTGCACATATGCAAATTGTCTATTCTTGTTTTGTCAATCTTCTTTTCCTCCATGATTGTCTTTTCATCAAATTGAACCACTGAACATCTATTTCTTCGTGCCGTTCTTTGACATGATTCTTAAACAACCAACCATGTTCAAGCTATACTCCTACAGAAGCACAATTCTTTAAGTAAATTGCGTATATATCTTCTACCAATGTTGCCATGTTGTTTGATGCTCATATTTACATTTTCCTTTAGGGCATGTTTGGTTGCAAGGAAATCCATGAACACGGAAAAGGTGAAAAACTAAAGACTTTACATGAAAATGGAAAAATTTTCTAGAAAACTATTTATTAGTTTTCTTAATTTGTTAGTTTTCTGATGAAACAAACAAACGAAAAACTAGATTTTCCAAGAATAATGAATTTTCCAAGCAGTTTTCTTGCATCCAAACATTCCCTTAGTTAACTTTTCTTTGATGGTCAGTGTTGAGTAGAAAAAAAGCATGATTGTTGCTTCATGTTATTTTATGTTGATTGTTCTCTTGATTTTGGTAAATACGCATTCCTATATTTTTGGCTCATGAGTCTGTCGTCTCTGTTACTATGAAAAATGCTGGTTCATGCTATATTGAAACTTAAATATCTTCAGAAAATTCTTTGATTTTGATTAATGTTCATATCATTCAAACCCATTTATTTTTTCCCCTGAAATCAAGTGATTGATGAACATTGGAAGACTTTTTGTTTGATTATGTATTATGTAGTAATCTTTGCTGCATTTCTTGCTTGTTTGATTCATTTCTGCTACTTTGTCATGTAAGGTCATGCTGTCTAGTAGTGTTTGTATTGTGTAATATTATGCCTAGTGTTCATATTGTGTAATAGTATGCTCCTGATTATCTCACAGATAATGTCTGTCATTGAACTAACAGCTTCTTGGTTATGACATGCCCGGTAGTAGCATATCTGTTTTTTTTCCTCCACTTTTGTTGCTTAAGCAGATGACATGCTTATCTACCATCTAGTTAATTTGCAAGATTCTATATCATGAGCCATTGTTTGCCGTGCAGTGCAACAAGTTCATCTTGACCTAATCCTTTCGGAGCTCATGATAGAAGAACCCAATCACACAGTTGGCTGCATCGAGAGATTCATTTTTGATTCTGATGGATTGCCACCACATACTGTTAGGTGTCACTAGTAGATTTTGGGACCAATTAGAATTGTTTTGATGATCGATAATTCTAATTAGACGAATCAAAAAGAATTCTAATCCATCGAAAGGTGTTTCGATGATGTCGATGATGGAAATCGCGACATGTCCCATTATCATACAGAATTGATCCTAATTGGATCACACAAACAAAGATTTAGATCTAGATGTCATTAATTGGGCTAACATGATTCGATTGATTTGGATTAGATCCAATTAGGTTCAAAAAAAATCATACTAGCACACGATTGGACCTAACTTTCTCCTTCTATGGACATCCTAGTTGATCTAGACTCAGTCAAATGTGATTTGGCTTGTCCAGAAACCCTGTATGGGTTTGTCCTGATCTGACTAGACTTTGTCCTGATCAAATCAGGGCTTGTCCTGATCCCATATGATGGACATCAGGACAAGGGTCATTTTGACCCGATCTATGCAGGAAAGAAAGTAGGCGCGCCCCCTGGGATTTATCTTGGGGCGCATGCCACTAAAAGAGTTGCGTGAAGGGAGAGAGGGCGCACGCCAAGAAGAGTTGCATGAAGGGAGAGAGGGCGCACCCCTAGTGGATGAAGATAAGGGAAGAGCCTATTCATTCAAAGGAGTTTGAATAGATCTTCCAGAGTTTGAAAGGTTCAAAACTCCATGGAGATAATTCATTTGCGTCAACTCCACATTATCCAGATAATGTGGCACCATTTTTCCTTGGGTTTTGTGCAACAAAATTCAGAAGGCCATCAGATGTTGGCGAGCAAGCTTGGGAAGAGTCCTTCTGCTTTAAGCAAATTGATTGCCTAAAGCCCTAGGACTCTAGGGTTCAGGTTGGCCTATAAATAGATACCAGGCCAAAGGTGTTTGGCCATTCCAATTCACCACGCCCGGACTCTGCCTCTCCCTCTCTTTTCACGCCTCCTCTCCCTCCTCTTCTCCCTATTCTCCATGTCCAAGAGTTGGGCAGATCAGCAAATCAAGAGTCGAAGTGCTGCTACTGCAAGACCGCATCAACCGATTTTCATTCGTGTGATGATCAACATGCTGCCAGAGATCGGATCGAAGGCGCGCCCTTGAAGTTCCAGATCTGATTTTCTGAGATCAGATCTGATTTTCTGAGATCAGATCCAGAAGGAAAAGACTTCTAGATCTGACCCAAGTGGACGCTGGTAGAGGTCGGGCATGTGCGCAGCTACAATCAGAACCTCCGTCAGCATTCGGATCATCGCTGCGGGTGAACTGTTCACCCAAATCAAGTGATATTTGATATCATAATTTATGTTTTATTTTCAGATCAATCTAATCTGATCTGAGAACTCTCAAATTTGATCAGATCAGGTATAAAATTTTTAAAATTCCGTTGAATGACCTGATCCGATCATACCGATCCTACGGTAGTTCCTTCACAACCTTGCCCTTGGCTAAGAAGATGGTGGTTTGGCAAGCTGTGCAGGCTTGTCCCTTGGGTTAGAGGATGGTGGTTCCATTCCAAGTTGCTCAGTGCTAGCTTCTATCACCATGGAGTGGGGTGGTGGTAGAAGGTGGGAATTAGCCTTTCCTAGAAATACGCTCTCCCCAAATCAATAGCAATGGTGCTACAGAACATGAAGAGTAATTCTCATGAACTAGACCAGCTCCAGCCCTAACTGTTAATAAACAATTGAATCTGTTGGTGATGTATATTTATGTGTAGCACTCGCAATCACTATAATCTAAAGGCATAGCTTAGTCACATTCCTTAATTCTACTAACGATGACCCCATCTCCCATCCCTCATGACAGGGCAACATATCTACACTGATCACAGATCATAACAAACATCACATCCCAAATCCAGAAAGACCATGCCTCAAACCATAAAGACCAAATCATGAGCAATACCTAAAACTTTCACATGTTACTTAATGACCATGCTAGAATAAAGTAATAGTTGCCTAAAAGACGCGCTCAATGCTTTCAGATGTTAGCCAAACCATACATTTGTTTTCCCTTCCACATTTTCATAGGATTAATGGTCCCATACTAAACCAAATTCCATACACCACTACCATATTAATTGTTCCTGAAGTATAATCCACATTCCATGCATCTTAAAA
>QRFJ01000172.1:1459687-1525263 GCA_006176705.1 Cocos nucifera
GAGTAGAGCAAACGTGCAATGTCGGTTATTTGGTAAAGCCTAAGGAAAACCAAAGAAAACTAACAAAATGATTAGATATCAGGCATAAAAATGCAGCTGCATCTTTGCAAGGAAATAAAAAGTTGATTAATTTAATAATAATAAGGTGGATCGAAATAAATGCTAATGAACACATAACAAGGTTTCCAACACTTGTTAGATTAAACAAAAAAAAACATGCATCAAGATTGAAGAAATGAAAAAATGAACCTTAAAATGTTACCTGTACTGAGGGTGCGGAGAAGGCTTTTTACATTATTACCAGATGAATAAGATCTATGTCCAATTGAGAAAACCATATATACATGCATTAAATGTGAATAAACAAACATTTAAATTGGATAATATATATTATCCATTTCCCCACTATCTAGAGGATAATGCCATTAAGTATAACGAAGATTGCTTTTAACCCTTTCTTGAATGGCCCGCAGGCAAAGATGAATGTAATTTCCCATTAGACTGGCCAGATGAAATTGATCTGCTATAAATAGACATGTCTATAGGCATAAATAGGCTCCAATGAAGAGGAGACTTGGAGTAAAATGGTTGCTCTTTGATGTTGGTAAACAGAGGCTTTCCAGAAAATGCTTGTTGAGGAAGCATTATCCTTCAATTAATGGAACTAAGAAGCTGAAGTATGTTGAAAAATGAAGATTTTATCGCGGCGATCAGATACGTCCCAACACGCAACTACTCCCAACTCACCTCGAATTGCCCTCTATCGGTTCCACTGTCTGGAATCAGAGATGGAAACATGTAAACTGGGGTCAGAGGGATGAAGAGGAATTCCAAGATGATGAGTTGGTTGATGCCAATTGTCGGAGAGAGCACTTTGAGAATTCATTTTCCAATCCTTCTTTTGCCCCACTGTAGCCAAATTTGAGGGCAGTACTAATCAATTGCTAGTTGACTTTCACGTTCGTTTGGGCATGACTGTCCAGAATCACACTTGACCCATTCAAACTTGAGTTTGCCATTTGTTCCCTCCTGAATTTTCTGGCAAGCTGATTGCTTTTGGTCAGTTAAAATTCCAGTAGAGCTACAGAGAAAAATAATGGATAAGCCACAATATGCATAAATCCAACATATCTACAGCCACAATCCAGCATTAAGATACATGTAAACCACTTCCAGCAGTATAAAGTTGGTTGCATATTAGACCCAACACCTGTCATATGAATGAATCATTTGATTCGAGTCCGATGTGAAATCCTAATAGAAATTTCTTTCTATTATTTCACACTACCATGGCTATGGGCTTTAGGACTCGATCTCATGATCATCATAGGACTACTCTATCGAGATTGATAGATCTCATTTTGGTGCGATCCAATTCCTATAATGAATATGCTATAGCCAACATACACCTTAGGATTCCAAATGGCTAGGAGATTGAGTTATGGTGTAGTCAAACTATAACACCCTCAAGATGAATTACTGATGCACCTCATGTCAAAGAATCAGGCACATAACTACAGCATCGAGCTAGTCATCAATGAGAATGTAGACTTCCTTATGACTGCTCGAGTTGGTCACGTTCAGTGCCTTTGTTCTTAACAAGTACTTGTACTCTTGTTATGGTGTCTCCACATCGTAGACTCAAGACTCGTCTATCCTAAGAAAGCGATCATACACCAATCTTTCGGATCGATCACCATTCTCGTAATGATCCTACGATCGGGAGCAGTTTATGAGTTAACTATGACAATACGTCTTAAATTTTCAACTCTTGAGAATATGTGTTATCATACCTATTAACTCAATAGATGTATCACAGAGACTTAATACACAAATGTGATAGAAGAAATTTTTTTTTATTAATTATAAGTCAAAATTACAAAAATGCTTCTAGAAAATATTTACAAATGTCAGTCGATCTGGCTTCTAAAGCACACATCTAATAGGTTGCACAACTGGGAATTGAACCGCTGTCCTCTTACCCAAGTGGCAAGAGGTAAAACCATCCAAGCAAGCACTCAATGGTAATTTCTTTTACCTAGGAGGGTCTAATCCCGATCTGCTACTTCTACCTGCACATGCTAATTGAAGCAAGTGCTTCAACAACTAGGAATCAAACCCTGGTCCTCGTATCCAAGGGTAAGAAATAATATTGTCCAAGCAGGTACTTGGTGTTAACTTTTCTATCTTGTTTTTTAATAATTTTTGTTGATGTCCCTAGTTGCAATTTAGAACCCATATTGCTGGTGACATCCCTGTTTAAGGTTTGAAATTGTTTTCTCATTCTTCTAGACTAGGAGGGGCTAATCCCCACCCTTTATCCCTACACACCTCATGGCAATCGAAGCAAGTACCGAGATACTTGGAATCAAACCACCATCCTCTTATCCAAGGGGCAGGAGGTAATGCCATCCAAGCAAGTGCTTGATGGTACTGTTTTATTTTTTTTAATAATTTTTTTTTTGTGGTGTCCTTTATTGCAGTTTAGAAGCCATATTACTAATGGCATCCCTGTATGGTTGAAGTTTGTTTTCTCATCATTATAGCCAATCATGATGCTTCATTTTGATCAAAGCACTATCATTTATATTTAATTCTTATAGTTATAACCTTTGATTTATTTAATGCTTAAAGTAGTTCTGTTAGTATCTAATGCTCATTAGCAATTTAAAAAGTATAGCCACTAGATAATTTCAAAAAAGGTAAAGCAAACAAATATTTTAGTGGAAGTTGCTGATGCATGCAAGAAAATGTGTAGTGAATCTTTGGTGCACGGTCATGATGTGTGGCTGTAAGATTTTGTTTCTATATAAATTGGATGGTGAATAAATTTGACATTGTACTTGATTTTGCTCATGATGTTTACTGTTAAACAAGAATATCTGGTCATGCAGTCACACAACCCAGCATGGAGTGGAAGCCAAAACCAAGCCCAAAACTTGGTACTGTCAGTCATGGTGTTGATGAAACAACTGCTCCTCCATCTTGTGCTAATGTTTCTTCAGGCTCAGACCGGGAAGAATTAGCTGGCTTGTCTGAGAAGCTTTCACAAGTAAACTTTTTTGGAGATGAACATGTGATCATACCTGAGCATCTTCGAGTCCCAGAGACTGAATGGACACAGCTGATTTTTGGCAGTTTTGGAGCTGGATTTGATTCTACAAAGGGCCTTCCATCTGCTTTACAGGCAGAAGGAAATGCGGAAGAATCGAGTGATGGACCTTCTGCGAGGTCATTTTCCAGTCCTCATTTGTTTCTCCTATGTTATTTATCTCTTTTAACTTCATCTAATTTAGTGTTCATGTATCTTTCTAACGTTTCTATCAATGATTTACAGCCAAAACAAATCTATTGATGATTACAATACTTAGATTTTTAATTTAATGATCCATTTATGAATCATCATGGAACAATATGCAGAACTGCTTTATCTTTATCTTGTTCCCTCTGAAATCCTTTAAAAATAAAATGAGGATTTTGACAGCATATATTAATATCTTGGCTTTAGTTGCTTGTATGTTCCTTAAAGACTTAAAATCTGTATGCTTACACTTAGCTTCGATGCTTGTAGTTTGTCTGCATCAGTTCCAGTGGGTTCCAGTGAGGATGCTTCTGCAGCTAAGATAGATCCAGTGGACTCTGAATTAGGAACTTCTCGATCTCATTCTCCAGCAACAGCAGGAGAAGAGAAACCAGTGCCTGGAGAGAAGGATACTTTGAGTCCTCAAAATATTGACAATTATGCTGACATTGGATTGGTTCAAAGCAATAGTCCTTCCTACAGTGCATCTGAACCACAACTACAAAATAATCCAAGCTTGCCAAGTTTCACCGTAAGTTCAACAATCTTTGTTTCAAATCAATCAAAAACTCCAGTTTTCATTTGTTTCTGGACTTGCAATTTGTCAGAAATTAATGTTGGCCTTCTGCTGCTAATTAGGATATAGAGGCAGTTACAGTGATTGGGGGAATAAGCTTCTTTTGGTTGAGCATGTATTTGCCTTTTATACTTCCTTCTGTGGACTGCGGCCATATTGCCTCTGTTGAATTCTATAAATGAGTAACTATATTTTCTTTCCACAATTTGTTTGAAACAGGCATATGACCCCCAAACTAGGTACGATCTGCCATTTTTCAGAACGGCAATTGAGGATACCGTGCAGGGGCAGGACATAGCATCAGCTACTGAGGTAACTGAACTCACTGCCCAACCTCTTTTCATGATCCCTTTGTTATTGCTGTGGACTAAATCATTTTCCTTGTTCATCCCACTTTTTTTATTATCATTATCATTATCCACCGTCCTTGCATAATTACATCCTCAGAAATTTTTTTTTTTAAAAAAAAAAAATATGAGTCTTCTATTTAATTATAGAAAGGTGCCTTTAATGCATGGTAATCTTGTTTTAGTTTAAATTTATGCTGCCAGAACCCCTTATTCTATGGCTGCCACATGTAATCGAATAATTGTGCTATCTTGTTCTTTTAGTTTCTCCATGCGTTATATCTAATGGTGTCTTTGGTTTGGAGTGAGAAACTAGCATTGTTCTTAAGATACTGGTGACGAACATAGTATCTTACAGATTCTTCTGATTCGTACAATTTTTATTCTTGCTACTGACAGCTCTGTAGGAGTATTATGATCTGACTGTTTTGTGCATTTTCCGTAGCAGGTACACGGTTCGCACCCAACAAACAGCACCCAGATGTCCACTGTGACCACGGTGCAACAACAGCAGCCAATCCAACAACAGCAACAGCAGGTTGCGCAACTGTATCCTCAGGTCCACATATCACACTTCCCTAATTTTATGCCATACCGTCATGTCTTCTCTCCAGTGTATGTGCCACCAATGGCGATGCCAAACTATTCTAGCAATGCTGCATACCCTCACCCTCCAAATGGCAGCAACTATCTGGTGATGCCAGGTGGAAACTCTCACATAACTGCCAGTGGCATGAAGTATGCAACATCACAGTACAAGCCAGTTCCTGCTGGAAGTCCTAATGCATTCGGAAATTATACCAATCCATCTGGCTTCACCATGAGTGCTCCTGGCACTGCTGGGAGTGCCGCTGGTCTTGATGAGGCATCCAGGATTAAATACAAAGACAACAGTTCATATGTCCCAAACCCACAGGTATGAGCTCGGTATCATTTGTTCTGGAATCTGTACCGTTTGCAATTTTAAAAAGTGATATATATGCATCATGATTAGTGCCCGTAATATGGTATCTTTATCGAGTGTTTTGATACAGGTAGTAAAGGTGCCGGCATCAATGTAAATGCTAAATAAAGGTCTATCACTTGTCCTAGTTAAAGCAAGCATGGAAAGAACAAGAGAAAGCAACGATAACATCAACAATTAACATCATTATTTAAATATTGACACTAATCACACTACATTGTGAATTGGAATCTATCATTCATAAACTCCAAATCTGGTGTGAGCTGTTGTGTTCTGGATATCAATTATTGGCAATAATTTTTTAAAATTATATAAGACTGAAAATTTTGATGTTAGTTGCATTGATGCTTTGGCAATTTGGAGAATGCTGACTTTTCTTGGATATTGACAGGCCGAGACTTCCGATATTTGGATCCAGACCCCTAGGGACCTTCCAAATTTGCAATCAGCCCCATTCTATAATTTATCAGGACAAGCAGCAGCACCCCATGCAGCGTACTTGCCAACCCATGCTGGCCATGCCTCATTCAATGCAGCAGCACAGACTTCTCATGTGCAGTACCCGGGCATGTATCATTCGCCGCAGCCGGCCTCTATGGCCTCCATTGCGAGCCCTCATCCCCTGGTACACCAGCAGATGCAACCAGGCTTAGGTGGGAATGTAGGGGTCGGTGTGGCGGCGCCCGGAGCTCAGGCATATCAGCAACCCCAGCTCAGTCACCTTGGTTGGACGGCCAACTTTTGAAATAACTCTGTCCAATCTCCACCTTGTGATAATTTGGATTTAGGCTTTATATGTAGGCAGATAATTAAGCTCGAGTTGTAATGCGAGTAACTGTTCTTCTGGTTAATCTAAGTTATAGCGTCACCGTTTCTTTTTTTCATCTCTATTGGTCCTTTTTTGCCGATAGATGCTCTGAGCTTTGGCATTATATGTGCCGGTTGCTGCTGCTTCCGCTTCGAAGATACGAAGTATATTTGTGTCTAGATAAAATTTCTGAGGCAAAATAAACTTCTGATTGCGTCTATTGGACGTCTTCAGCACGCGGTGATAACAGAACTGTTCCTGGCAGCACTGAAAGTGATGCGTGGGCTTGGTTTCTTTTATTCTGTTTGGTAGCATCGGCTGATATACTAATTTTTTTATTAGATTAAAATATATATATTTCTGTCTAAAATCAGGTAATTTTGAATTTTTGATTTTGAGGATAGGCATCTAATCATTGGATTGAGGATGATTTGAGGAATAGAGATGATTTATAATCACAATCATATGAAATCATTATAATGCAATTAAATGTAATAATTTTATCATCTTTATCTACATTATCTTTTATCTTTAGTGGATTATCTTATACCAAATGCTTTATTTTTGGATGGTTGTATTCTAGGTTATGGTTTGGGATAGTCTCCTCTCTCACAGCCTAGGATCCAAAGATTGTTGCTTGAGGGACTAGCTAGCATGTGAGTACTGCAGTGAAAGGGCCTTTCATGTGTACAAGGATTATCCCCGCATGATGCACGGGAGATAATAAAAAAATAAATTTAATTTTATGTGAGAGAATAATAAATAATTTTTTAAAAAGTAGAACAGAAAAATTAGGAGTGAAAGATTTTTAATAGTTAATGATTGTTTTTCGACGTCTTATTAATAAAATATCAGTATTTGTGGAGAATATAGATTATTTAAAAATAATTGAATATTTATGATTAGATAAATAAATATTTTTTATGTGGGCATATCTAATTATTTTTTTTGTCACAAATATTTCTAATTCTTTGATGCACCAACTAGCACGTCAAATGAGGATTTTCTTTAGGCCTCCTAATTAGTTTTGTGGCGCCTACTTTCATAGGTAAGGATTTTTTTTTTTCCTCTGGCTTTCCATGCTCTTCGAGCACCGTGACATGGATTGGTATGTTAAATTCAGGAAGAATTACGGAGTCTCCAAACGGTTTTCTACACTAACTTTAGATGGCTGATTAAAATATTTTTCAAATTTTTTTCCCTTTGCATGCATGGAGAAAAACTAGATTCTTGAAAGGAAAATTTTCTTAATTAACTTTAATATGGCTCCCTAAAATGATTAATGGTTTTCTAGAATAACTCTAATCTTGATTTTTTTCTTCTATATGCATGGACTCTAAATGACTGATAACCTTTTCCTAAAACAATTAAAATTAATGGATTTTTTAAAAAACTCAAAAGTTGTTACAAGTTTTTTTCCTCTGCGTATATAAAGGAAAATATTCCTAAAGGAAAATTTCTTTCCCGCTGCACGTATGGAGGAAATTTTTTTGAAAGAAAAAATTAGTAATTAATGTTTTTCTAAAATAACTTCCAAAACCTACGTTTTTTTTCCCCCTCTATGTACATGGACTCTAAATAGCCAATATTTTTTTTTTCAAAAATAGTTAAGAAATGGAGGATAACATTCTTGAAAGGATATTTTTCTTAATTAACCTTAGCATGGCTTCATAAGATAATCAGGGCTTTTTAAAGAACTCTAAAATTCGACCCTTTTTTAAAAATAATCAAGAAAATTCCCTCTTTTTTTTCAAAAATAATTAAGGAGTGGAGGATAACATTCTTGAAAGCATATTTTTCTTAATTAACTTTAGTATGGCTTCATAAGATAATTAATGGCTCTCTAAAGAACTTTCTAAAGTCGATCTTTTTTAAAAATAGCCAAGAAAATTCCCACTTAAATTCAAATTTTATTTTGAATTTTATTTTTCTCCTTAAGCGTAAAGGGAAAACATTCTCAAAAAAAGAATGTTTGCATGGAGGAGATATTCCTGAAAGGAAATTATTTTCCTTTACATGCATGGAGAAAAAATTTCCTAAAAGATGAATTTTCATGATCAACAACTTTCTAAAAAAAATTAATAATGTTCTAAAATACTCCAAATTCATTTTTTTCCTCTGTGTCCATTGACTCTAAATAGAAAATAATTTTTGAAAAATATTTAAAAGGAGTCTCACTCAAATTTGGATTTATTTTGAATTTTAACATATCTAGATCACTTTAACATAGATAATTGTTATTTTCTAAAAAATATTATAGATATTTTGGATGAATATTCCATATATTTTTTTAATTTTCTGAAATTGAGAGACGGGTAGATTTTCTCGCGATGAACTGATCAGTGATCCTTAAGGCCTTCCACTTGATATCTTTTGGAATATTATTGCCATTTTATTCTTTACTATAACTGCTACATAAACGATGATATTTGATTAATACATTCTAAATATTCAAATAGAGAGTGAAAACATTTTAGATTGTGTGATTCTTGTTAAATATTACTTTTGAGTGGTTGCATTTTCGTGCTGAAGTTTAGTTAGGACTGGTACTAAGATGAAACTAAACTTTAATAATGTTAATTAAAAATATGTCTATTTTTGTAAAATAATCACCATCTTTGTTCTCTTTCATATGCTTCCCATAGTTCTAAGTTTTTTCTTGTAATCTGAGGGTCCTCGTCAAAAGAAAGCTATGGCTAGAAAGTTGAACCCTACAATAGAATGGTTTATCGTACAAATCAAGACTCCAACGATATATAAATCTTATTACAACATGCACCCTCTCCTGAATTTGTTTGTACCAATATCATGTAATAAAAAACAAATCAATAATTATTATAGTAGATGCTATTTGTCATTGTAAAAAAATATATATATATAGTCGTAATGACAAATAATGATTTTACTTGATGAAATGGCTATAGGTTGTGCAGATAATATTTTTATAGCAAATAAGAAAATATTTTCAATTGGTGTAAATGTTTCACATAATGGTGCAGATGTCAACTAATAAGCATACTATTAATTAATATAATAGTAGAATAATATGTTAGAATGTATATAAATAAAATTGAAGAAAAATAAAGATACTTGAGAAGATAGTGAGAAAAGAACGTATATAGATTTGCTTACTCTAAAAGAATGGAGCAGAGATTTCTCTATAATCAAAAGAATGTAGTACAAGAATAAAATCATTTCTTAGTAAAACTCTAACCTAATATGCGTGTCTCATATTCTTTCCTAAGGAGGCAAAAGAAGATATATATCAAAATCGAGATGGGTCCAAACTGCAGGAGCCACTCTTACACATCCAAAGAAATCAATGGTTCATAAGGTCACAAAAAGTTCCCTTTCTTTTTTTTTTTTTTTTTTTGAGTCTCTCGTGCTTTTGAGTCAATAATATGAACCTCAAAATATCTATTCACTAGTAAGTGGCCCATGGAAAGCTAAACTAGTATAAATAGTTGACCACCTTTAACGTAGTTGTTGACGCAGAAATTGATCATCGTCGGAGTTCGCTGGAGTGGAGGCCGATGAGGTCGCCACCGAGGATCTACAAAATAAAGTCCCATCCAGAATCGGTGGGAGGTAGCTCCGACAGGATCCTCCGACGATCAAGTCAGCTCTGACCAACAGGAATGGAGTGCTCGGAATGAGTTCTGGAGCTTGGAGAAGAAGAGGAAAGCTTAGAGATCAGAGAGATTAGAGATTAGCATATCTAGAGGATCCTTTATAGGCGGAGCTTAGTTGATGGTGATAGCCATGCCGCCTGACAGCGAACTGGCGGAAGCCGCATGGAGGTTCGGTGGAGTAGTCTCTCGGGAGAGGAAGACGTATGCGTCAGGATTGGTGGTAACAGCTGACAGCCGCATACCGATCGCTCGAGGTCTTGGGCTGCATCGGAGAGGTGCCGGTTATGCGGCGGAAAATGGTGGTCGCCAGCTAGTAGTGGCCATGTCGTCCGGGCTGTATGGGGCTGGTTACGGAGAGAGTGGTGTCGTCAGTAGTAGTGGCCATGTCATTCGGACTACATGGGGCTAGTAACGGAGAGAGTGGTGTCGCCAGACTGATAGTGATGGCCATACTGCCGAGGTTCGACAGCCATAGCCTGAGGAAGTAGGTGTTGGCCGACGGACTCGGGCGTATACCAATCCTAAAGAGGTTCGGACTCTAAGAGGAGCTCGATCGAGGGAAGCTCGGCCGCTGGAGAGTTCGGTCGATTGAAAGACTTCGACTGAGGCCCAACCGTTGGGAGTCCGGAGGAGCTCGATCGCTGGACAGTTCGACTAAAGCCCAACCGCTTAGAGTTCAAGGAGCTCGGCCGTAGAGAAGTTCAGAGGGGCTCGACCGGCTGAAGGGACGGTCGCTTGAGGAGTTCAACCGAGGGACAATCGCTGAGGAGTTCGGATGCCGGGGGATTTCATTAAAGCTCGACCGCTTGGAGTCCAAGGAGCTCGGTCGCTAAGCAGTTCGATCGGCTGAACGGATTCGAAGGAGACCGGACGCTAGGAGTTCGAGGAGTTCGGCGGTTGAGGAGTCTGAAGGAGCTCGGCAGCTAAGTAGCTCGGCCTGCTGAATGGGTTAGAAGAAGCTCGACCGCTGGGGGTTCGGCTGAAGCCCATCTGCTGAAGTTCTTCTGCGGCTACTGCTTGCACTAGGCCGAGCATCGAACTAGACTTCGACGGGAGCGGAGTTTATCCCCAACACTAGCCCCCCACTCCCGAGTTCGAAAATCGAGGGAAGGGAGTGCAGAAAAGGTGACTACCGAAGTCCTCTTCTGGGCTCCATGCTGGTTCAGGTCGAAGCTCGGAGGAAAGATTTCATCTTCAGCTAAAGTTGATGTTGAAGTTAAGGCCTGAGGGAGATCTCATCTCCTATCATGGTTGATACGGGTGCTTGAAAGAGATCTGATCTGCTGTCGGGGTTGTCTCCAATCTTATTTCTGGCCGAGATTGTCTCAGTCGCTCGTAAGAGATCTCATCTCTGGCCGAGGTTATCCACGGTCGCTCGAAAGAGATCTTATCTCTAGTCGAGGTTGTTGCTCACGTTAGGACGAGGTTCTCCTCCTGTTCCTAACTGAGGTAGACTCGATCGCTCGGGAGAGATCTTATCTCTAGCCGAGGTTGTCTACAGTTGCTCGGGAGAGATCTTATCTCAAGCCGTGGTTGTTGCTCGCGTTAGGACGAGGTTCTCCTCCTATTCCTAACCGAGGTTGACTTGGTCGCTCGGGAGAGATCTTATCTCTAGCCGAGGTTGTCCACGGTCGCTCGAAAGAGATCTTATCTCTAGCCGAGGTTGTTGCTCGCATTTAGGATGAGGTTCTCCTCCTGTTCCTAATCGAGGTTGACTCGATCACTTGGGAGAGATCTTATCTCTAGCCGAAGTTGATGCGGGCTCTCAAAGGAGATCTTATCTCCTGCAGCTAAGCGATCCTCGGGGGAGATCTCATCTCCCGCGGTCGAGGTTGCCTCGGAAGAGATCTTATCTCCTGTAGTCGAGATTGATGTGGGCGCTCGCGTTAGGATGAGGTTCTCTTCCTGTTCCTAACTTCGACTTTGCTCGCGTAAGGACGAGGTTCTCCTCCTGTTCCTAACGGGCTATGGGGCACATTCGGACCGGCGTCCGTCTCCCTCCATCTCGTCTAAGGTGAACGAGGCCTTCGACTTTGCTCGTTAGGATGAGGTCCTCCTCCTATTCCTAATAGACTGTAGGGGCACATGCGGACCGTCGTCCGAGCTTCTCCTCCCATCTCGTCTAAGGTGAATGAGGCCTTCGACTTTGCTCGCGTTAGGACGAGGTCTCCTCCTATTCCTAACGGAGCTGTGGGGGCACATGCGGACCGTCGTCCGAGCCTCTCCCCCATCTCATCTAAGGTGAACGAGGCCTTCGACTTTGCTCGCGTTAGGATGAGGTTCCTCCTCCTGTTCCTAACGGGCTGTGGGGGCACATGCGGACCGTTGTTCGAGCCTCTCCCCCCATCTCGTCTAAGGTGAACGAGGCCTTCGACTTTGCTCGCGTTAGGATGAGGTTCTCCTCCTGTTCCTAATGGGCTGTGGGGGCACATATGCGGACCATCGTCCGAGCCTCTCCCCCATCTCGTCTAAATGAACGAGGCCTTCGACTTTGCTCGCGTTAGGATGAGGTTCCTCCTCCTATTCCTAACGGGCTGTGGGGGCACATAAGGACCATCGTCCGGCCTCTCCCTCATCTCGTCTAAAGGTGAACGAGGCCTTCGACTTTGCACGCGTTAGGATGAGGTTCTCCTCCTATTCCTAATGGACTATGGGGGCACATGCGGACCGTCGTCGAGCCTCTCCCATCTCGTCTAAAGGTGAACGAGGCCTTCGACTTTGCTCGTATTAGGACGAGGTCCTCCTCCTGTTCCTAACGAGCTAAGGGGCACGTGCGGACCGTCGTCCGAGCTTCTCCCTCCATCTCGTCTAAGATGAACGAGGCCTTCGACTTTGCTCGCGTTAGGATGAGGTCCTCCTCCTGTTCCTAACGGGCTGTGGGGGCACGTGCGGACTGTCGTTCGAGCTTCTCCTTCCATCTCGTCTAAGGTGAACGAGGCCTTCGACTTTGCTCGCGTTAGGATGAGGTCCTCCTCCTATTCCTAACGGGCTACTTTTACTCATTTCTTTCCTACCATCACGTAATCCTTATGTCAGAAATCAATAATGCAGAGCAAATGAGTTTTTAAAGGAAGTCTACTGATAATACATCCTCAAATTTTTTGAGTTCCACGGTCGGAGAAGCACTATCCCTCCGAGTTCCTTCAGACGATAAATTTTGGGTCGGACGACCTCTGTCACCTCATACGGGCCTTCCCAGTTTGGGACGAGCTTTCCTCGATTCTGAGGTTGAGCGACAGTGGCTCGCCACAGCACCAAGTCCCCCACTCTGAACGTTTTGTTTTTAACCCTGGAGTTGTAGTACCGAGCCACCTTTTGTTTGTAGACTGCCATCTGGATGCGGGCTTCCTCCCTCTTTTTTTTTAGAAGGTCGAGGTTGACTATGAGGTCCTGGGGGTTGTGCTGCTCGTTGAAGCCCACGACTCATGCAGACAGGAGCTTAAGCTCGATCGGGATAACTGCCTCAGTACCGAAGGCCAAGGCGAAGGGTGTTTCTCCGGTTGGCACCCTCTGGGTAGTTCGGTATGCTCAGAGGACATGGTAGAGTTCATCCACCCAGGCCCCTTTTATCCTATCGAGTCTCGCTTTGATTTCTTACAGCAGGGTCCGGTTGGTTATCTCAGCTTTCCTATTGGCCTGCGGGTTAGCCACTGATGTGAAGTGGTGGAAGATGTTTAGTCCTTCGTAGAATTCGGCGAATCTTGCCCCGACGAACTGTCGTCCATTGTCGGTTATGAGGGTTCGGAGCAGACCGAACCGGCAGACTAGTGACTTCCAGACTAAGTTCTGCACCTTGGCCTCGATAATCTTCGCGAGTGGTTCGACTTCGACCCACTTGGTAAAGTAGTCAATTGCGACCAGGAGAAACTTCCGCTGCTCAGATGCCATTGGGAAGGGGCCGAGTATATCCATTCTCCACTGTGCAAACGGTTAGGGTGAGCTGAGCGGAGTGAGTTCGGACGTTGGCTGCCTCTGCACGCTGGCATTCTTCTGACAGCGGTCGCACCTCTTTACATATTCCACAAAATCATGAAATAAAGTCGGCCAGTGGTACCCTTGTCGGAGTAGTTTTTGCGATAGGGACCTGGCTCCTACGTGACTTCCGCAGAGTCCTTCGTGCACATCCCATAGCACGAGGTCGGCCTTTGAAGGTCGGAGACATCTCAACAATGGGAGGGAGTACGACTTCTTATACAACCTGCCTTCGTATAAGATGTAGCGGGAGGCCTGATTCCTGAGCTTTCGAGCTTCTTTTTGGTTGCGGGGAAGGACCCCCTCTTGAAGGTAGGTGATCAATGGGTCGATCCAGCTGGACTCAAATTCCGTCTGTAGGATGGCCTGAGATTCCTCTGTGGTTGGGCATTTCAGAGTTTTCAAAAATACCTCTTTGAGCAGTTCGGCCGACGTCGAAGCGGCCAACTTGGAGAGAAGATCGGCTCTTGCATTTTCCGCCCTCGGGATGTGCTGAATGCCGAAACTGTCGAAGGTCGAGATCAAATTCTTCATTTTTTTGAGGTACCTCACCATGCTTTCCTCCCATGCCTCATAGCTGCCGCCAACTTGACCAACCACTAGCTGAGAATCGCTGTAGATTTGAAGCCGATCTATTTTTAATTTCCTTGCTATCTTTAATCCAACGATCAGCGCTTCATACTCAGTCCCGTTGTTGGTCGTGGGGAACTCGAGATGCAGCGCGTACTCAACGACGACTCCTTCGGGGCTGACCAAGACCAGCCCCGCACCAACTCCAGTAGAGTTGGACGAACCATCCATGTGCAGAGCCTAGGAACCTTCGGAGAGGTCGACGCTTTCTTCGGGGAGGTTCGGCTGCGATAGCTCAGCTTCATCGAAGTTCGGCCTCGCTCTGGTGTCGGTCCCGTTCGATTCAAGCTCGGCTTCAACTGGAATGGTACATTCTAGCACAAAATCCATCAGTATATGGGCTTTGATTGACGGCTTGGGCCGGTAGTTGATGTCGAACTCTGTGAGCTCGATTGCCCATTTTGCGATTCTTTCGAAAGCGTCTGCTTGGTGGAAAACTGCTTTTATTGGTTGGTTCGTGAGGACCGTTATGGTGTACTTCTGAAAGTAAGGTCAGAGCCTCCTGACAGCAATTAGAAGACAGTAAGTTAGTTTTTCTAACCTAGAGTACCTGATCTCCGCATCCCTCAGGACTCGACTTACGTAGTAGACCGATCGCTGCATCTTCGCTTCTTCCCTGACCAGGACTGCCGCTAGGGCCACCAGGGAGATAGCCAGATACAGGAATAATTCTTTTTCGGGCTCGGGCTTTGCCAGCAGTGGGGGCATGCTGAGGTAGTTTTTGAGCTCCTCAAATGCCTGTTGGCACTCCATCGTCCAGCAGAAGTCCTTCGGTCGCCTGAGAACTTTGAAGAAGGGCATGTATCGTTCGGCCGACCTTGAGATGAAGTGATTTAGGAATGCCACCTTCTCGATCAGGTGCTGAACTTTCTTGATCGTCTTTAGAATGGTTATTTCCCGAATGGCTTGGATCGTCTGGGGGTTTGCCTCGATTCCGTGCCTCGACACCATGAACCCAAAAAATTTTTTGGAGGTCAACCCAAAGGTGCATTTGATTGGATTCAGCTTCATCTTGTGCTTTCTGAGTACACCGAAGGTCTCTTCAAGGTCGGCCAGGTGGTCTATTGAAGCTCAGCTTTTGACGAGCATATCATCTACGTACACCTCCATGTTGCGGCCGATCTGCTCCTTGAAGACCTTATTAACTAAATGCTGGTATGTTGCCCCTGCATTCTTGAGTCCAAAAGGCATGACCCTGTAGCAATAAAGACCTCGGTCCATAATAAAGGCGGTCTTCTCTTCATCCTCGGACGTCATGTGTATCTGGTTGTAACCAAAAAAGGCGTCCATGAAGGTGAGGAACTCATGGCCCGAGGTTGCATCCATCAGTTGGTCGATCCTAGGTAGGGGGTAGCTGTCCTTCGGACAGACCTTGTTCAATTTTTTGAAGTCGACGCACATCCTCCATTTGTTATTCGCTTTCTTGACAAGAACCACGTTCGAGACGCAGATCGGATAGTTAACCTTCCGAATGAATCCGACTTTGAGGAGCTTGTCTACTTCTTCGGCAATTGCTTTCTACCTTTTCGAGGCATGGTGGTGCAACTTTTCTCTTATCGGTCGGTGTCTCGAATCGATGGCCAGTCGATGTTCCATGATCTCGGCATCGATCTCCGGCATATCCGCTAGGGTCTGGGTGAAGACGTCCGCATTTCTTCTGAGGAAAGTGACGAGCTGCTCCTGAACTTCGACCGCCAAGTTGGAGTCGATCTGCACCACATGCTTCGAGCTTCCGTCATTCAAGGGCACAGAGACGAGGTCCTCCGCAGGCTCACCCCGCTCCTCAGTGAGGTCATCGCGGACGTTCAATCTGTTAACAAGATAAGGGTTGGACTGATCTTCCTTATGCAGGGCGATCGAGTAGTAATACCTCGCCAGAGCCTGGTCTTCTCTGACTTCTCCAACCTCGTGGCTCATCGGAAACTTCATCTTCAAATAATAGATCGACACTACCACCCGGAGTGCATTTAGACCAGGTCGGCCAAGGATCGCATTATAGGCGGATGGGGTCCTTACGACTAGGAAGTCGACCTAAGCTTTGGCCAGCTTCGGGCGTTGCCCTGCCGCTACGGTCAATGTTATTATGCCTTCGACTGGTACGATGTTGCCAGCAAACCCTATCAGTGGAGAATTCGTCGGCCCCAAACGATCGTCGGGCAGGGACATTTTTGAGAAGGCATCGTAAAACAACACATCGATCGAGCTTCCATTATCTACCAAAATGCGGCGTACATCGTAGTCGGCAATATTCAAGAAAATTACAACCGCATCATTATGTGAAAATTGGATTTCCTGACCGTCCTCCTCGATGAAGGCCACGGGCTCCACGATGCTGCACCTCTTCACCGATCCTCCAGATCCGCTGGTCTCCCCTTGTTGAGGTCCCCCTAAGATAGTATTGATGATGCCAAGGAACGGCCGATCTTCTTGTTGGTTTTCCCCATCTGGCGATAACGCTTTCGGCCGATCTTCCTTCTCCTCATACCGCCTTCATAGAAATTGGCTAAGTCTGCCTCGTCTGACGAGCTCTTCGATCTCGTCCTGGAGTTGGATGCACTCCTCAGTGTCATGACCGTGGTCGCGATGGTAAAGGCAGAACTTGTTGGGATTACGTTTGCCAGGATGAGAATGCATTCTCTCCGATCTTGGAAGTCGCTCCCAGATCTCCATCAACACTTGAGTCTTTGGGACGTTAAGGGGGGCATAATTGTAAAATCATCATCGTCAGGGAGAACTTCAGCGCTTGGGGGAATCTCGGCATGCCCTTCCATTAGGGCTTCTCCGCCTCCGAGCTTGAGGGGGAGTTCGGGCTTGCCCACGACTCGGGGGAGTTCGGAAATGCGGTCGAGCTTCAGTCCGCTTCCTTTCTTTGGCGGGTCTGTTTGGCCCGTCGATTTGCCACCTGCCGTCGGCTTCGTCATCCTTAGCCTCGAAGGCCTTTTCTGTCTGGGCATAACTTTCGGCTCGAGCCAGCATGTCGGCAAAATCTCTAGGATACTTCTTTTTCAAGAAGAACAGTAGGTCGTTCTTCTAAAGGATGTCCTTGAGAGCGGTCATGGCGACTGACTGGTCCAGATCCCGGACTTCTAGTGCAGTAGTATTAAACCGGGTGACGTAAGCCCGGATGGATTTTTCTCCTTCTGCCTGATGGCCATTAAGAAATTCAAACCTCGGCGTGGATGCCGACTACTGACGAAGTGGGCCACGAACTGTTGACTCATCTGGTCAAACGATAAGATGGTTCTCAGCTTGAGCGCCGAGTACCAATTTTTGGCGGCTTCTTTAAGGATCGAGGGGAAAGTCCAGCACAGGATAGCGTCTGGCGCACCATGGAGCAGCATCATTGTCCGGAAGGCTTTCAAGTGATCGACCAAATCGGTGGTCCCATCGTAGCTCTTGAACTGCGAGAGCTTGAAGTTCGACGGGATCGGTTCCTGCATAATTTTCTACGAAAAAGGAGGATCAGTGCAGATATCATTACCGCATGAGGAGGGAGTGTGACGGAGTTCTTCGATTCATTGGCTCATTTCTAAGAGCCTTTGATCCAGGAGATCTTCGTGGTCTCTGATCTTCTTGCCGAATGGGTGCGAAGCTTCACCCTGGATCGAGTCGCGGTCCGAGCAGGGGCTCTCCCTCCGTTGCCTTCCTCTTCCGGGGATTGGAGGTCGGGTAGCCTATGTCGGTCGCTCCTGGACTGGACCACATGGCTCTGAAGAATTCCGCACCGATTGAGCTGGTACTGGGGCCTGCTGGTGCATGGCCTGCACCATCTGCACTGCCTCCATGAGACCACGAACCTATTGGACGAGCAGGTTGAACTGCTCCACATCAACCATGGCTCAGAGTGAGCCTGGGTCGCTGGGGCTGGAGCGGAAGCGGACGGATCTGAATGGGATCGGACCACGGAGGCCGTTGATCGTCGAGTCGAGGCTCTCCTGGGGGGCATTTTTTTTTGGAAAGGAATTCGAAAGAGGAAGAAGAGAAATCTCTAAAGTGGGAAGAGAGAAATCATCGTCGAGCACTCCTTTAAGAACAAGGGAAGCTCGGCTACCTTTAAGAGAGAAATCGTTGCCGGTTCCTTCCTCTAGCGCCAATCTGTTGATGCAGAAACTGATCATCGTCGGAGTCCGCTGGAGTGGAGGCCGATGAGGTCGCTGTCGGGGACCTGTAAAATAAAGTTCCATCCGAAGTCGATGGAGGGTGCTCCGGTAGGACCCTCCGATGATCAAGTCAGCTCTGGCCAATAGGAATGGAGTGCTCGGAATGAGTTTCGAAGCTTGAAGGAGAAGAGGAGAGCTTAGAGATCAAAGAGATTAGAGATTAGCATATCTGGAGGGTCCTTTATAGACGGAGCTTAGTTGATGGCGATGGCCATACCGCCTGACAACGAACGACGGAAGCCGCATGGAGTTCGATATGGAGAGGAAGGCATCGTCAGATGGATAGTGACAGCCATACCGGTAGGTCTTGGGCTGCATGGGGCTGGTTACGGAGAGAGTGGTGTCGCCAGTAGTAGTGGCCATGTCGTCCGGGCTGCATGGGGTCGATTACGGAGAGAGTAGTGTCGCCAGTAGCAGTGGCCATGTCGTTCGGGCTGCATGGAACTAGTTACGGAGAGAGTGGTGTCGCCAGACTGATAGTGATGGCCATACTGCCGAGATCCGACAGCCGTAGCCTGAGGAAGTAGGTGTTGGCCTGCGGACTCGGGCGTATACCAATCCCAAAGAGGTTCGAACTCCAAGAGGAGTTCGACCGAGGGAAGCTCGGCCGCTGGAGAGTTCGGTCGGTTGAAAGACTTTGGCTGAGGCCCGATCGTTGGGAGTCCGGAGGAGCTCGGTCGCTGGGCAGTTCGGCTAAAGCCCGGCTGCTTAGAGTTCAAGGAGCTCGATCGTAGAGGAGTTCGGAGGGGCTCGACCGGCTGAAGGGATGGCCGCTTGAGGAGTTCGATCGAGAGACGACCGCTGAGGAGTTCGGACATCGGAGAATTTTATTAAAGTTCGATCGCTTGGAGTCCAAGAAGCTCGGCCACTAAATAGTTCGATCGACTGAACGGATTCGAAGGAGATCGAACGCTAGGAGTTCGAGGAGCTCGACGGCTGAGGAGTCCGAAGAAGCTCGGCAGCTAAGTAGCTCGATCGGCTGAATGGATTAGAAGAAGCTCAGCCATTGGGGGTTCGGCTGAAGTCCGTCTGTTGAAGCTCTTCTGTGGCTACTGCTTGCACTAGGCTGAGCATCGAACTAGACTTCGGTGGGAGCGGAGTTTATCTCCAACAGTAGCATTAATCTTTTCTAGACAACTTGGTATATACCTTTTCTATCCCTATTATACCCTAACATCCAATTTCCAGACTAATTCCCAAGGATTAAGGATCCTCATTTACCATCACATGCTAGCTTCTTCTTCATATCCATATTTACCCCTACACTCAACTTTTATAATGATCCCCTACGCATGTGTCAACCATAACCACTCTAAGTTTTATATCTTTTTATACTTTATTTCTCAATTCCATATCATATCATATATATATATATATATTATATATATATATATATACACACATACATATATATGTATATATGTGTGTATATATACATACATATATATATGTATGTATGTATACATACATATATATATATATATATATATATATATATATATATATATATATATATATATATATATATATATATATATATATATATATATATATATATATATATGAGTCTCAGCGATCGAGTCCAGTCGAACTCCTTCAACCGGCAGAGCTCCCCAGCGGTCGAGCCCCAGCCAAATCCTTTCAGTCGGTCGAACTTCTCAGCGGTTGAGCCCCAGACAATCTCCCCCAACGGTCAAATTTCTGCTCAACTCTCCAGGAGCCAGACTCCTCTCAGACTTCTCCTTCGATCGGACTTCTACGGGAGTCGGACTCCTGGTTTTCTTCTTTAGTCGAATCCTTATAGGAGCCAAACTCCTTCTGAGCTTCTCCTTTAGTCGGACGCCTATAGGAGCCGAACTTCTTCCGAACTCCTTCAGCTAGCATTCCTTCCGGATGATCCTCTCTAGCCGTATTTTCTTTGAGAGTCCAAACTCCTCCGGAATGGACATACGTCAAAGCTCTTCAATCCTTCATGTGGCCCCGAGTGGCTCAGTATCGGACGACTGCGGCCGTCACTATCAGTCCATTGCAGGCGACAGCGATCCACTACCGGACGGCAATGGCTGTCACCATCAATCTATTGCAGATGATGCTGCAGACGACGCCTTCCTCCGTGACTGACTCGGCCAGACCTCGAGCGGCCCGCTATCAGGCAGCTACGGCTGTCACCATCAATCCGCTACAAGCTCCACCTATAAAAAAGATCCTCCAGATACATTTTCTCTAAGCTTTAAGCCCTCTTCTCCTTTTCGAAACTCTACCGAGCTCTCATCTGAGCACTTCATTTCTGTTGGCCATAAGAACTAACTTGATCATTGGAGGATCCCATCGAAGTCGCCACCACCGACTCCGGATGGAACTTTATTTTGCAGATCACCGACGGCGACCTCGTCTCCCCCAGCTCCAACTCGATCCGGCATCAACCAAATTCTGCACAACAGAATTGGTGCTAGAAGAAGGACCTTTATCTCTGAGGTACCCTTGTTCTTAAAGAAGTGCTCAACCGACCCTGCCGACCTTTTTCTCTAAAGTTCGTCTCCACCCTCTTATTCAATCCCAAAAAATACTCTGAAAGAAGATGAATACCTAGAGATCTACCGCATCTACCATCAGATCTGAGCCGGATCCATCCACCCCTGCTCCATCATCAGTACTTCAACCTCCACCTCCACCAACAGCCATGATAGATCCAAAGCAGTTTGACCTACTGATGCAGTGGATTTAGGGCCTCATCAAGATGGTGCAGGCCATGCAGTAACCTCCGACGATGACTCCGCCAAGAAACCCACCATCAGGATGCCGAAAATCGATCTCAAGGAAGAGCATTTTGGCTAGCATGCCTATCGCCGCTGGAAAGAAGAAATAGAGAGTAGAGAATCGAAGTTTGGATCATGATTCTCCTCTGGAGGAGACTTTTTCCATTTGTAGCTAGAAGCCCTCCAAGGTCTGCGACCGAGACGACGTCCTCAATCACAAACTATGGAAGATGGACCAATGGATTGAGGGGCTTGACCGCTACACCCTGACTCACCTTGACGACGTCCGCATCGATCATTCTTTCTCCTTCCGAATTATGCGAGAGCTCATCCCGCCGAACTTCGAGCTCCCTCAATTTGAAAGCTACAGTGGAACCTCTGATCCAGTTGATCATCTAGAGACCTTCCAGACCATGATGCTGCTCCATGGTGCACCAGACGTCATATTGTGCCAAGCCTTTCCATCTACCTTAAAGAGAGCAGTAAGAAACTAGTACTCGGCATTGAAGTCGGATATGATCTTCTCTTTTGATCAGATAAGCCATCAGTTTGTGGCTTGTTTCGTCAGCAGTCGACGTCTGCACCGAGGTTCGGATTCTCTGATGAATGTTAAGCAGAAGGAGGAAAAATTCATCCAAAGTTATGTCATCCAATTTAACGCTGCAGTATTGGAGGTCCGGGATCTGGACCAGTTTATTGCGATGGTCGCATTTAAGGATGGTCTTCAGAAGAACGATTTACTATTTTTTCTGAAGAAGAAGTATTTCAGAGACTTTGTCGATCTGCTAGCTTGGGTCGAGAGATATGCCCATATGGAAGAAGCCTTCAAGTTGAAAGATGAAAAAACCGTACGAGAACGATGGATAGACGAGTCTAATAGATCCGTCGCCCATGGAGGATCAAGTGAAGTTCGACCACGCTCATGGACTCCCCCTGAGCGTAAGTGAGGCCGAACTCCCCCAAGAGCTCGTCGTCAAGGAAGCTCTGGTAAAAGGGCACGAAGTTCTCCCTCAGAAGCTAGAACCATCAATGAGGGAGGAACAACAAGGAGATCGGCCGCCTTCCGACATCATCGATGCTATCTCTGGGGGCTTGATACTTCAGTGGACTGTCATCTCCTAGTGTCAAAGCCAAGAGAAGCTTGCTCTAAATTGAGAAGGCCAGCACAAAATAAAGAAGGTCGTCAGGTCCGGGACTTACCGCTTGAGAAGCTGCGGAGGAACAACGGTCCTACGACCTGAAATTGAGAACTTCGGAGATACGCTCCGTAACTTTCTTTCAATAAAATTCTTTCAATTCAATAGAATGTTTCTTACTGTAAAAACTACGTGATGACAGAAAAAAAGCAGTCAATAGTAGCCATGTTAAGAACAGGAGGAGAACCTCGTCCTAACATGAGCGAGCCGAATTTCTTCAACCTCGGCTAGAGATAAGATCTCTTCCAAGCTTCTGAGCTAACCTCGGCTAGAGATAAGATCTCTTCCAAGCGATCGAGTCAATCTCGGCTAGAGATAAGATCTCTTTCGAGCGATCGGGCTAATCTCGACTGCAGGAGATAAGATCTCTTCCGAGCTTTATCTTCAACCTCGGCTGTAGAAGATAAGATCTCCTCCGAGCTTCAACCTCGGCTGTAGGAGATAAGATCTCCTCCGAGCTTCAACCTCGATTGCAGGAGATAAGATCTCCCCCAACTTTATCTTTAACCTTGACTGCAGAAGATAAGATCTCCTCCGAGCGATCGATGGCTAAAGATAAGATCTCTTCCAAGCGATCGGACCAACCTTAGCTACAGGAGATAAGATCTCCCCTGAGTCAACTTTGGCTGCAGGAGATAAGATTTCCTCCGAGCTTCAATCTCAGTAGTAGTAGATAAGATCTCTTCCGAGCGACCGAATCAATCTCGGCTAGAGATAAGATCTCTCTAGAACGATCGGGCCAACCTCGGCTACAGGAGATAAGATCTCCCCCAAGCTTTACCTTCAACCTCAGCTAGAGATAAGATCTCTCCCAAGCGTCCAAGCGACCTCGGTAGGAGATAAGATCTCCTCCGAGCCAACCTCGACTATAAGAGATAAGATCTCTCCCGAGCTTCAACCTCAACTGCAGGAGATAAGTTCCTCCGAGCTTTACCTTCAACCTTACTACAGGAGAAAAGATCTCCTCTGAGACCAACCTCGGCTATAGGAGAATAAATCTCTTCCGAGCTTTAATCTTCAATCTCGGCTACAAGGAGATAAGATCTTTTCTGAGCCAACTCGATAAGTAGGAGATAAGATCTCTCCCCAAGCTTCAACCTCGACTGCAGGAGATAAGATCTCCCTCGACCAACCTCGGCAATAGGAGATAAGATCTCCCTCTGAGAGCTTCAACCTCGCTAGAGATAAGATTTCTTTTGAGCGACTGAGTCAACCTCGGCTAGAGATATTTTTTCGAGCGACCGCCAACCTCGACTATAGGAGATAAGATCTCCTCCAAACTTCAACCTCGGCTGTAGGAGATAAGATCTCCTCCGAGCTTTACCTTCAATCTTAACTACGGAGATAAGATCTCTCCCGAGCGATCGAGTCAATCTCGGCTAGATATAAGATCTCTTTCGAGCGATCGAGCAATCTCGATTGTAGGAGATAAGATCTCCTCCGAGCCAACGTTGGCTGCAGGTGATAAGATCTCCTCCGAGCTTCAATCTTGGCTGTAGAGATAAGATCTCTCCCGAAGCTTTACCGCCAACCTCGGTGCAGGAGATAAAATCTCCAAGCCGAGCCAACCTCGACAGCAGAGATAAGATCTCCCCGAGCTTCAACCTCGGCTAGAGATAAGATCTCTTTCGAGCGATCAAGTCAACCTCGGCTGGAGATAAGATCTCTTCTGAGTGCCCGAGTCAACCTCGATTAGAGATAAGATCTCTCTCCAGGAGTTCAACTTTTAACCACGACTGCTGGAGATAACATCTTCCTTGAGGAGCTCAACCTTTGACCTCGGCCGCAGGAGACGAGATCTCCTTCAACCTTGGCTAGAGATGAGATCTCCCCCGAGCCTCAACTTTAACTTTAACCTCGACTGGAGATGAGATCTCTTTCGAGCCTCAACTTCAACTTTAATTTTGGCTGGAGTTAAGATCTTCCCCGAGCTTCAACCTGAACTGGCGCAGAGCTCTAAAGAGGACTTCGATAGTAGCCTTTTCTGCACTCCCTTTCTTTGAGTTTCGAACTTGAGAGTAGAGAGGACTATTGTTGGGGATAAACCCCGCTCCTACCGAAGTCCAGTCTGATGCTCAGCCTAATGCAATCGATAGTCATGGAAGAGTCTTAGTGGTCGAGCCCATTCGAACTTCTTCAATTGATCGAGCTCCCCAGCGGTCGAGCCCCAATCGAACTCCTTCAACCAGCCGAACTCCCCAACAGTTGAACCCCAGCTGAACCCCTTCAGTCGATTGAACTTCTCAGCGGTCGAGCCCCAATCGATCTTCCCTAACGGTCGAATTTCTACTCAACTCTCCAGGAGCCAGACTCCTCCCAGACTTTTTCTTCGGTCGAACTTCTACGGGAGTCAGACTCCTAGATTCCTTCTTTAGTCGAATCCCTATAGGAGCCAAACTCCTTCTGGGCTTCTTCAGCTAGCGTTCCTCTTGGATGATCCTCTCTAATCGTATTTCCTTTGAAAGTCCAAACTTTTCCAAAATGAACATACGTCAAAGCTCTTCAACCCTCCATGTGGCTCAGTATCGGATGGCTGTAGCCGTCACTATCAGTCTACTGCAGGCGACAGCGATCTGCTACCGAACGGCGATGGCTATCACCATCAATCTATTGCAGGCAGCGCTGTAGACGGCGTCTTCCTTCATGACTGACTCTGTCAGACCTCGAGCGACCCGCTATCAGGCAGCTATGACTGTCACCATCAACCCACTACAAGCTCCATATATAAAAAGGGATCCTCTAGATACATTTTCTCTAAGCTCTAAGCCCTCTTCTCCTTTTTGAAACTCTGCCAAGCTCTTATTTGAGCACTCTATTTTTGTTGGCTAGAAGAGCTAACTTGATCGTCGGAAGATCCCACCGAAGCCACCACCATCGACTCCAGATGGAACTTTATTTTGCAGATCATCGACAGCAACCTCATCTCCCCCAGCTTTAGCTCGATCCGACGTCAACTAAATTCTGCACCAACATGTATATATATGTATATGTATGTATATATATGTATGTATATATATGTGTATATACGTATATATATGTATATATATATAAGCTTATATATATAAGCATAATATATATATATATATATATATATATATATATATATATAATAAAAGACTGTGGAGGAATATTATAGTGTTGCCAACTCAGCCAGCCAAAACTCTCTTAATATGCCATGTGTTCAGTTTTTTTATTTATAAGTTTTTCCTCCCATCATCTCGCCTTCAATCCAACCTCGTCCATGTCTTCGCCGCTCGCCTCGGTGTGGAGCCCACCATGGTCATCAACCCCGCCAATGCCGCCCTCATCCATCCCACCCTCAACTGCTCCGATAGACTGGGCGATCAGGTGGGGGATAGAGCTCGAGGGGTGGCTTGCGCGCCTCAAGGCGGAGTCTTTGGCATGGTAGGCCAAGGCGCCGCCCTCCAAGCGCAACTCCAAAAGGCCCAGGCAGCCGCCGCTGTTGCTAACGAAGGCGGCGGTTATCGGTGGTGACTAGCTCCGGGGGACGCCCATTGGGAGGGACGACCGAACGGAGGATGGAGGGAGAGGAATGCGAGTGGTGGGCCGCCGCCATTATCGATAGTGGTGGTTACCGATGGTGACCGGCTCCAGGGGATGCCCATTGGGAGGCGGGATCGGACGGAGGATGGAGTGAGGGCGACGCGAGCGGCACAGGGAAGGGGTGGGGTGGGGGAGGGGAGGAGAGAAGGGTATTAGAATGATGGACCTAATTAAAAATATATCTAATTAAGGTTCCTAGGGAATTATACCTTGGCATATTTTTTTATTCTCTTTCTGTATTTGGATCTACATGTTTGTATTTATAGGTCTCTTGTATATCCTCTTAAAGATAAAAGAGAAAAAAATCCTTCTTTCTACATCCAACATGATATCAGAGCTCTCAGGTTTTGATCCATAAAATCTCTTTCTTCTCCACAAAAAAAAAAAAACATTTCCCATCTTTTCTTCCCCCCCAGAAAAAAGAAAAAAAGGGGGGGAAGAGCCTCCTTTCTTCCTCCACTCTTGCTCCTGATCGTACCATTCTATAGACATTTAAAGGGAAAGAAAATTATATTCTTAGTTTATGTTGATGATATTGTAACCACAGGGGATGACTATCATGAGATCAAGCAACTCAAGGAAAAGCTAAAGCAAGTATTTGAGGTGAAAGATCTGGGTCCACTAAGATATTTTCTGGGTATAGAAGTTACATGGTTATTTTGAGAAATTTTTTCTATCATAATGAAAGTATATACTGAATTTGCTTTTTGAGACTGGGATGTTAGGGTGTAAGCCTGCTAATACCCTGATAAACCAAAATTATCGGCTAGTAGCAGATGGTGGAGCTCTAGTTGATCGAGGGAGGTATTGACGACTTATTGGGAGGTTGATATATCTTTCACATACAAGGCCTGACATTGCCTACGCTGTCAGTGTCATTAGTCAGTACATGCATGATCCATGACAGTCTCATATAGAAGGAGCTTTTAGAGTAGTATGCTACCTAAAGGATGTCCAGTTCGTGGTTTGTTATTCTTCCGATATAATATATTCCAAATAAAGGGATTCACTGATGCAGATTAGATTGGATCACTGAATGATAGATGGTCTATCTCTGGGTACTGCATATATGTAGGAGATAATTTAGTTATCTGAAAGAGTAAGAAACAGTTAGTGGTGGCACGGTCATCGACAGAGGCTGAGTACAGAGCAATGGCTCTAGGTATATGTGAGTTCCTCTACCTATAGAAGTTGTTTCAGGAGTTACGACTCCTGAACAAGTCTACTCTTCGGCTATACTGTGACAGCAAGACGACAATTAAGATGGTAAGTAATCCGGTATAGCATGATCGTACCAAACACATCAAGATCGACCGCCACTTTATCAAGAAGAAGATTGATCAAGGCTAGATCTATATTACCTTTATTCGATCATCCGATCAAGTGGCAGATATTTTGACCAAAGGGCTTGGCTTATCATCTTTTTCTAGATTAATTGATAAGATGGGGCTTCGAGATATCTTCACCTCATCTTGAGGGCAAGTATTAGAATGATGGACCTAATTAGAAATATATCTAATTAAGGTTCTTAGGGAATAATACCTTGGCATATTCTTTTATTCTCTTTCTATATTTGGGTTTACATGTTTGTATTTATAGCCCCTTATATATCCTTTTAAAGATAAGAGAGAAAAAATCCTTCTTTCCACATCCAACAAAGGAAGATTTTTTTTTTCTTTTTGGGTTTAGTGGACGGAGTGGTGGGGGTGGAGGTGGCGATGGGATCGGGGGTGTGGGAGTAGAGGGGAGGTATTTTTTTCCTTTTATTGGCGTATGGAGGGGGAGGGGGCATGGTTGTCGGTGGTGACCGACGGCGGGGAGCTGGTCGGAGTGTGAGGGTGGCGGCGGCGACGAGTAACCGAGGGATGGAGCGGGGGCAGAGTGTTATTCCTACGACTGTTCGAAACCACAACCGTAGATCCAATCTCTTATGTGAACCTGGGTGTTAATCCAACAAACTGAAGAAGATCTAAGAAAGATAAGAGAAGCTAGGATTTTGGTGTTAGAACCAGAGAGAAGAGAGTTAGGGAGAAAAGCTCGATTGTATTCTTTTTTATTATAAAAGTTATAATATTCTGGTTTATATACCTTAGAGTTCCCACATAAACCCTAATAAATCCCAACTTAAAAAATTTTCTTAGGCTAACCCAATACATGAAAGCACTCACCGAGCCCAAGTCTCACATACTCTCATCCCCTGGATCTAATTCCAACTCATATATGAATTAGCCTCCTTAAGATCTCTCAAACCAGACCTTAAGACCCCTAGGATCAACCCAGATCCTAGTCCAAAATAGATCATCGCATAACTCTACCCACGTACTGAGTCGGCTCAGTCTCAGCACTGAGCCGGCTAAGTTTCACTCGATCGACTCAGTCTGAAACTGAGCCGACCTAATTCTGTACTGTGCCTGCAGTCCCAAAATTCGATCTTTCTATTTTGCCTGTGCTCTAAGACTTAGTCGATCTAGTTTTGGACTAAGTCGACTAATCTGTAGAAAATATTCTTTTTGCAGTCTTGATTCTCCGACTTTGATTTCTTGCTCCATCTTGAATTTCAGATCTTCGAAGCATCAATCAAGCCCCTTGAGGCCCTCAATATCCGAACCTCAAGTCCGTGGAGAGCTACATGCCGCCTCCATCCTAGGATAACTCATGTCCTAGTCCTAGGATCATACCTATCCTAGCCTCCTCGAAGCCCTCACCCTGGCTTCGTCTGTGGCCTCCCAAGGCTTAGGAGCACCACACCACCAACAATCTCCACCTTAGTACGCCCAAACCTTGGCACACTTGGCAATATCCTCCTACACGATCCTGCTGTCCTTACATGTCCTAATAGCCCCTCATGCTCAACTTGCCACTGCCATTCTTCTTTAACTACTAAGCTCCCTTTGAGGCCTTCGGAATGACTGCCTCCACCGCTGAAGTCCTTGGCTTATTTCTCTGCACCATCTTTGGAGTTATAGATATCCTTCTATTTGATAGCTGCATCACTTATTCTGAACTTTTCTGAAGATCATTCAATGTTCGTTTACCGACACTCGCGGTATATCCTGATGCTCCACTTGACACTGTCCCCTCAGAGCCACGCATATCTTCCTGCACAATCCTCTCCATCTGGATCTGTACAGTCCCAGCACTGGTGTTGGAATATAGGTCCTCTCTCTGCATCCCTCTGCTCTAAACCCATGTCATAGCTTCCTCCACCCATGAAGCCACCTCTGTCCGATGCTCCACCTATAGTTGAAGTCCCCCTGATGCCATAGAAGCCGACTTTATCTCCGAGTCCCTCGAGGCCAACCACCTAATGTTGCACTACTGGACTTACCACTGTACCTCAAACACCATCACTGCCCCTTTGGATCCTTTGCACTCCGCATACCTGTCCAAAATCATCTCAGATACACTGCACCCTGTGGGCTCCTCCGAGATCACCAAGATTTCATCCGAATCTTTACTTTCAGCGACTATACTAATGGAATCCAAGCTTTTTTCTCCCTTGCACTTCTTCTAAAGCAGACACTCCCGCTTAAAGTACCCTACTTCTCCGCACTTAAAGCATCCCTTGGATCCCTTGCTGTCCCTCTGTTCGTCCTTCTTTTCTTTTCTGTGCTTCTCTGAAACCACAAGACTCTCCTCGAAGATCTCCCTCTTCGTCATCCATTTTCACTGCTCGTTGGACCTGAGCACTAATACGATCTCCTCATATATCAGTGTCTCCTTACCATACAGCAAAGTTGTTACCAACGGATCGAAGCTCTCGGACAGCGAACACAGCAACAATAGACTCTTATCATCCTCTTCTAAATCCACCTCTATATTGAGCAAGTTTATGCTCGTCCGATCGAACCGCTGAATATATCCTGCAATATTCTCGTCCTCCTGCATCTGAAGGCTATACAGTTGCTTCTTTAGCATCAACTTATTGCACATGTTCTTTCCCATGTACAACTACTGCAACCTCGATCATAATCCCTTGGATGTTCTCTCCTCCAATATACCATGCAAAATCTCATTCGCCAAACAAGCCCTAATCGTGGCACATGCCTTTTTCTCCAAGGACATCCACTCCTTATTTATGATCTCCTCCGGTCTATCTTTCAAAGCTGAATCCAACCTCATCTGAATCAACAGATCCTCCATCCTTATCATCCACATCGTGAAACTTTTTTTTTCCATCAAATTTCTCTAATCCTGCCTTCAATCCACTGTTCTTCATAATCAATCCAAATTAAATAACAACAAATAGATAGATCTGAGAAATATCTTAACTAGGGATGGTGGACAGCAGCCCTATGATCTCTTCCTTCCTCACAAAGTCTGGAGAAAGCCTTTAGATCTGAATCTTCCTGCTCATCTCTGCTGAAAACTAATCTTCTTCCTCCTTCTTGCTCAACCTTGCTCTGATACCAACTATTGTTCCTACGGCTGCTCGAAGCCACAGCCGCAGATCTGATCTCTTGCATGAACCTAAGTATTAATCCAGCAAACTGAAGAAAATTTAAGAAAGATGAGAGAAGCTAGGGTTTTGGTGTTAGAACCAGAGAGAAGTGAGTTAGGGAGAAAAGCTCAATTGTATTTTTTTCTATTGTAAAAGTTACAATGTTCTGGTTTATATACCCTAGAGTTCCCACATGAATCCTAATAAACCCTTGCTTAAAAAACTCCCTTAGGCTAACCTAATACATAAAAGCATTCATCGAACCCAAGTCTCACATACTCTCATCCCCTAGATCTAATCCCAATCCATACATGAATTAGCCCCCTTAAGATATCTCAAATTAGGCCTTATGACCCTTAGGATCAATCCAGATCCCAGCCCAAAATAGATCCTCACATAACTCTACCCACGTACTGAGCCAACTCAGTCTCAGCACTAAGCCGGCTAAGTTTCACTGGATTAGCTCAGTCTGAAACTGAGCCGATCCAGTTTTATGCCGTGTCTGCAGTCCTGAAACTCGATCTTTCTATTTTATTTGTGCTCTGAGACTTAGCCGATTTAGTTTTGGACTGAGCTAGCTAACCTACAGAAAATGTTCATTCTGTAGTCTTGATTCTCCGACTTTGATTTCTTGCTCCATCTTGAATTTCAGATCTCCGAAGTACCAACCAAGACTCTTGAGGCCCTCAATATCCAAATCTCAAGCCTATGGAGAGCTACATGCCATCTCTATCCTAGGACAACTCCTGTCCTAGCCTGTCTTAGCCTCTCCGGAGCTCTCATCCTAGCTCCGCCCATGGCCTTCCAAAGCTTAAGAGCACCACACCACCTACATGGAGGGAAGAAAGGCACGGACGGAGGGGGAGGGGGGCACAGGGGCCGCTGGTGATGGGGGCTGAGGGGAAGGGATGAAGTTTTTTTATAATATATATATTTAATATATATTTTAAATTTATTTATTTATTTATTTTAAATTTAATGCTTAAAAATAAAAATAAAAAAAGTAAATAAAATAAAATATTTAAAATATTTAATTAAGTTTTTAAAATAATAATAAAATATTATTTTTTTAAAAAATTAAATATTATGTGGGTGGGTTGATCTTAAGCTTTTTTTAATAAAATAATATTTTATTTTTATCAAAAATATTATTTTTAATAATGATAATAATAATTTAAATAATAAAATATTATTATTATTAATCAATAGTAAAATATTATTATTTGATTAATAATAAAATATTATTTTATTATATAGAGAAGGGAAGAAAAAATAAAAAATAAAATATTTTAATTTTTTAAATATTAAAAAATATTATTATTTAATTAGCAGTATTATAAGATTATAACTTCACTTACCAAAAAATCTAGATTTTTTAAATTTTTTAAAAATAATATTTTTATTAATAAATTTAAAAAATTATTTATATAATAATATATTATTTTAAAAAAAAAATATTTTAAAAAATTAATGATAAAATATTATTTTTAAATATTAATATTTTTAAAAATAATTTGTTAAAATATTAATAATTATATAAAAAATAAAATATTTAAATTTTTAAAATATTAATAAAATATTATTATTTAATTAGTAGTATTATAAGATTATAACTTCACTTACTAAGAAATCAAGATTTTTAAATATTTTTTAAAAATCATATTTTATTGATAATTTTAAAATATTATTTATATAATAATTAATTATTTTTAAAAAATATTTCAAAAAATAATAATAAAATATTATTTTTAAATATTAATATTTTTTTAAAAAATAATTTAAAAAATATTAATAATTATAGAGATAATTTTTTAAATTAATAATAAATTATTTTTAATAATAAAAATATTTTAAATTAATATTTTTTAAATATTTTTAATATTAATTATAATAAATATTAATAATTTTTTTATTATGATCGGGATCGGTGTTTGCCAAGTTAGAAGGGAGCGGTAGTGGAGCGGCACCGACGGACATGAAGAAGGTACGAGAAAAAGAGAGGAACGGGATTGCGATCGAATTTGGTGTTTGCCAAGAGAAAAGAGAAGTCGTGATGGAGCGGCAATGATAGGTGTGAAGAAGAGATGAAAATAGAAAGAAAAAATAAAAAACATTAAAATATTATTTTATCAAATAATAAAAAAATATAATATATATAATAAATAAAATAAAATAAAATATTAAAAAATAAAAAAAATATTTTATGAAAATTTATTATTAAAAAATTTTAATAATTATTACCATAATAATTTACCTGCAATGTGTGGGCCTGCATCTAGTTTATTCTTATTCCATCATCCATCATTCTTTTTCCACCACCTTATTTTTCACACCTCACTTTATCCATGTAACCATACGCTATTCTCATCCATGCGTCCTCCTTTTTATCCTTGCTAATCCCAAGCCTCAAACTGCTAATCCAAGTCTTCCCTTCCCCCTTGAGCCCATGGAGGCCCGACCTGATCTGGACCGACAAAGTTTAATTAAAACACAATAAATATAAACATTATATTATTCTAATATTCATATACATACTATCCGAGTTCGAATATCTATACTATATATGAAAGAAGAGCCTTGGCCTCCTTCATGCGACAACTGTTGACCTTCCAATGCACCACGTGTCAATGCTTTTCCTTTTTTCTTCTCCGAACCTTTTTCGAACCATCCCGATATTTCTTCTGGATGCTCATGGAGATAGGCGCTCAGGTGGAGGTGGAGGTGATGGTGAGGGCCAGCCGTAGGGGCAGGCGCGGCAACCAATCGAGTGCCGGAAGGTTCGGAGGTGGAGTATTTGGAAACTTCCTGAGCCCTCCCGAATGCCACCTCTTTCTCCTCTTTTCTTGCCACCACGGGTACCAGACGGAGAGCCAGGGATGGTTCAATGCGGCGGTGGGGGAGTGGCGGAGGGAAGAGGGGGTTTGGGAGGTGGAGGATGGCGTGGGAGATGTCAGAGGCCTAGGAGGGGAGGACGGTTGGTGGTGCCAGAGTCAGGAGAGGGGAGGAGGGATTGCACCGGATGGTGGGTGCGGCACGGACGGCGCCGTGGTGGGGGTAGCGCAGATAGCCGCGACCCATGCGATGGAGGCGGGCGGTTGGGGGGAGTGGGAGGAAGGGAAGAGAAGAGAAAAAAAGAAAAAAAAGAAGAAAAAAATTTGGGAAGGGGGAAGAAAAAGAAAAAATATTATTATGTTATTATTAATAATAATTTAAAATATTAGTTTTAAATAATAATAAAATAGTATATTAAAAAAGTAAAAATATAATATTTTAAAAAATAAAAGTAGGGGATAAGAGATGAATTTTTTTTAAAAAATATTATTTTTTAAAATTATAAAATAATAATAATATTTTTTTAAAAATACTAATTTATTATTATTTAAAAAATAACATATTATTTTTTAATTTTAAAAATAATAATATAAAATTTTAATTTTTAAATAATAATATATATTTTTTTATTTTTTAAAATAATATATTTTGAGACCTAAATTGATAAATGAGATCTAACTTAATAAATTATTCATAAATAGAGTATGGTCGATTTGAAAATCAAATATCTGCATTTAATAACCTTCGAAAGTTACAAGATACTGATGATGAAGTATGTTGTTTTTCGTTCCCTCGGCCCTTCCTTCGAATTTCTATCTCCCTCAGTTGGTGGTGGAAGAATCATGGGCGAGCAAGAGGTTGGACGGCGGAATCGAGCCTTTCCATCCTCCAAAAAAAAGATGAGTTTGGTAGTATCTTTTCTAAATATTTTTTAATTTTTTTTTATAATTATTTTTTTTAATATTCAATTAGTTTTTTAGATGATACAAAGAATTAAGAATGATGGTATTCTGAATATTTTGCAGGCAAGAAACTAAGAAAATATGAGTACTGATTTTTTTTTTGGATATGAAACCTATCAAAATTATAAACTAATTTTTTCTATTTTTTCTCTATTTTTCATTCACTATCTTGTTGCATCAATATTTTCTAAAAATTAGATAAGGCTATAAATTCTTCCTCAAATGATGGTTTTCTTTGGGACTGAAAGGCTGTAATTTTGCAAACAGCAACCTCCTATAAACTCGATGAGAAAAAATTAGATGAAAAAATTTTCAAATATTTTTTACTACCACTATGGGTTGATTTAGACTCATAAATTTTAAACTTTTAGTTATTTTAGAACAAAAAGAAAGTACCTCTTTGAATGAGTGCTAATGTCTTCTTCTGATTATGGAAAGTTAGTTACTATGATATGAGGAAGGCAACAACTGTTCATAGAGGAGTGCATATGAAGAAAGATAAATATTGCTTTCTTTCTTTATTATTTTCATTATCCATTAGCAAAAAATTTTAGGAGTAGTTCATAAATCCATCATGTTTTTTATTCACCGACTTATGTAAATATATTTTTTTCTTTTAGGATTTACAGCAAATTTAAAGGATGGAGGTGCTGAGTGCCTTTCAATATTTCATACCGATTCTGCAAAATTAATTATAGTGAGATAGTTTTTTCTTCTTTTGGTATTTTGCTTTTGACCAATGCTTACCTTGTATTTGCATATTATTGATGCTTTTTAATTATCAAGAGTAACACTGCTTTTTTTTAATTATTGTACATGAATGTTGAAATTAAAATAAAGAATATATTTTGGAGAAACCAAATGGTATCTTTCTTAGTTGCTATTTGAATGCGTCTTAAAACCAAATTTGGTCTAATAAGTCATTAGAATCTTTTATCATTTGAAATATACAATATAAAATCTAATCTAAAATTTTGAATGAGCTATGCATGTGAGTACATATTATTTATTTTTTTTATATACTTATTTATAGGATATCAATAAAGTATAAATATTAGTATATGATATACTTAATTAGTGTATTATATTTCATGAGATTAGGAAGATTCCACATCTATTTATACTTGATACCTTATCTAAAACTTAGTTTTAGTTTTTTTTAATATTTTAAAAAATATTTGGTTGGAAAAAATTAGAGTTTTTGAGCCTTTTTATGTATGAATTTTTTAAATATAGATAAATATATGGATTATAAAATATATATATTAATTTTGATCATGAAAGATGAAATTTTTTTATATCAATTTAACATTTAATCCAAGTCAAACAAATAATTTAATTTTCATAATAGTTTTATATTTTATAATTATTTTTTTGAATTTTTGAAATCAATTTAAGAATTTATGTCTAAGTATATAAAATATATAGATTTATTATATAGTTAAAAAAAATAGCTATATTAATGAAATAATATTAGTTTACCAAAAAAAATATTTTTTAATATTTTAAGATTAATTTTAAAATTTTTTATATAAATTTATTATATATGATCAAAAAAATATGTAAAAAATCAACATAAATAAAATTGATAATTTTAGTTGTATAAAATTATATATATATATATATTATAAAAATAAGTTTAAAATTATGATTATATTTTTTTGATTGATTTTAAGATTTAATATTAAATATTTAAAATTATAAATTATTTTTTAATCATTCTGATTCATATTTTATTATGAAATTCAATTCAGTAATACTTTAACAATTTTTTTCTATATATATTTTTAATTTAGATAAAAAAATTATGATAAATGAAGCCTAATATGAATATAAATTTATTAAATTAATAAAAATATTATATATTATATTAGATAAAAAATTATATATTAATAAAATATTTTATATTTTTGTTTTGACTCAAGGTAAATTCCGCCGCGGAGCGCGGGTTACGCTAGTATCTGATCGCCCGCTTACCCTGGTTCAACAAGAAAACCCCTTCTTCTCCGGTTCCTCCTCGACCCCGTTACCGTCCCCCGTCTTCTCTCTCTCCCTATCGCTATTTCTTTCTACACCTCCCCGCTGCCTCGCCGGATCCCTAACGCCACTGCGGCCGCCGCCTCTCTCTCCCCCCCGCCGCTCACGGAGGACGTCGGTCGCCGGATCTGGTCTCCCGTCGCCCCTTCGTCGTCCTTCTCCTTCTCCTATTATCCCCTCCTCTCTCTCTTCCCTGCTGCGCACCGAAGGACACCACCCTCGCCGGATCTGGTAGGCCGCCCCCCCCTTCTCTCTCTCTGTCTCGCGCGCGCGCGCGCATACAGATGCACGCACCTATGCACTGTCTTTCCCTACCTTGGTCCTCTTACGCCGGATTACGGTGGCCATTGCTGCCGCTCAAGATCACCGCTGCCCGCCCCTTTCTTGGCTTTATGTCTGCCGACCATGGAATTATCTGGACCTGTGCCCTAGGTTTGATCGGGCCGGGCCGGCCCCCTCTTGCTGCAGCCTACAGGCTCTCTATATGGACTCTGGTTTACCTCTAATTAAGTGCTTAGGTATTGTGGTGAGGTTCTGCTTCTTCTTTGTTTCTTCTTTGGTTGAGAGTGAGGTTCTGCTTCGGTTCCAGGGTTTTCAAGCTACAAATGCCGTCTTTTATGTTCCTTGATTGCTGTTCTTATATTCTTAGAATTTATGCTGTATGAGGAGCTCCACTCTCTATATATTTCCTTCAAGAAAAGAAATTTTTTGTAGAGGCTCCGGTGACTATTAGAAAGCTGGTGTTTCCCTAATCCCTCCATGAGTTACGGTCTTCCAAATATTTTATTTATTTATTTATTTTTTGTGAATTCCTTTTTCTAACCGGAGGGTGGGCCTCGGCGCAACGGTAAGGTTGCTCTTTTGTGGCGTGGGTGCCATAGATTCGAAACATAGGAACAGCCTTTCCTCGTGCAGGGGATGTGTGCATCTGACCCTCCCCACACCCTGCAGTGGTGGGAGCCTCGTGTACTGGGAAATCCTTTTACTTGCTCTTTTGTCTACTCTGCATCAGAATCAATTTGTTTATATGTGATTGATAGATTATCTTCTGATTTCATTCCTGCATGGTCAGAATCTCTAGCGGAAAATGAATGTCCAACAAGCTGTGGCGCCTAGATCTTCTGCCAATGGCTTCAGCCGTAGGAGAGTTGATAGAGAGACAGGGGCCAGGATGGATAATAGGACGCACTCTGGAAAGCCATCTTCTGCTAATTTCGGCAATTCAGGTAAGATTATTCAAGTATTGCTGGTGGTGCCGCCTCTTCCTAGTTCTAACAAACTTCTCATTACAGGTTTAACAAATGGAAGCAAAATAGGAGGTGTTGCAGGTCCCTCACGTGATCGACTGATATATGTCCTGACATATCTTGTTGGTCAGCATGTGGAAGTCCTTGTGAAAAATGGGTCTATAATATCTGGAATTTTTCATTCAGCAAATGCTGACAAAGATTTCGGTATGCTTATGTGCTTTTGTGTATGCTTGTGTCTCATGGAATGGTCTTGATTTAGATAGCATCGTAGATGCTTTCTTTCTTGTTTTGCCTGCAAAGCAAATAGTCTTCTCCTTCTTGATGTCAGTACCTCCCTATGTCGTATTTCCTTTAAGTATTTGATTATTATCTGCAGGAATTGTTTTGAAAATGGCTCAAGTGAATAAGGATGGTTCCATCAGGGGACAGAAGCCGATTAATGATATTGTTAAAAGGCCTCAAACTATGATCATACCTTCTAGAGAACTTGTCCAAATTTTTGCAAAGGTTCCATTAGCTTCTTGTTTATGCTGTTCTATTATTTCTTGTTCTCTAGGAACTTTGATTATAATATATTGATCCATTCTAAGTTTGCTCTGTGAACCATAACTTCAACACAAGTAAATGATTTTTTTTTTTTAAAACTTTTATTTAGCAATTTCTTGTATAATTATGTCACGTGCCTGACTTCTGGTAGTGCTTTTAGTAACGGTGCACTTGATGTTTAATCAAATATCAGGAGGCATCCTTAAGTAGTGATGAACTTATGAATGGGCACTCAAGGGAGAAGCGCAAGGATCTCTTGATAGATTCTGTTATTTCTCATTCTCATCAAGTGGAAGTGGAGAGAGAGCTTGAGCGCTGGACACCTGATGAAGATGATCCAGCATGCCCTGAATTGGAGAATATATTTGACAGAACTTGGAATAGGTGGGGATTACTAACTTATTTAACATTAACAGAAGCATGCTAGAATTATCTTTTTGTAGCTAGGTCATCTTTAGCAAAATTTCTAGTTTTATTTTCTTTAAAGTTATGATGGCTTCAAAAAGTTTTTTTTTTAAAATATTGTCCAATTTATACTTTTATTTTTCAAAAGAGTATTATCTCACTAACCCAGTCATAAATATATTTAACATTTTGGATTTCTATCAGATTATGTACCCTGTGTCTCTTCATTCTTTATATGCATTCGCAAGCATGACATTGATGACTTACCAGTTTCTATTTTTTCTTAAATAAGGTATGCTTGCAATACTGGTTTCAGAATTGCATTTTCTTAAAAAACCAGATTTTTTCCCCCTCAAGTTAAGAACCTCTATCTGTCCATCATCTATCGGAAATTGGATTACTTCCCTTGTTTTAAGCTTACCTGATATGTTATGCATTCTGAAGCAATACCATAGCATCTTTACTAACTTTATTATAATAAATTTGACCACTGTTGCTAACACTTACCATGCAGGAACTGGGATCAATTTGAAACAAATGAAACTTTGTTTGGAGTGAAGAGTACCTTTAATGAGGAACTTTACACAACAAAGCTTGAGAGAGGTCCTCAAATGAGAGAACTCGAAATTGAAGCTTCAAGAATAGCTAGAGAGATTGAGGGAGAGGAAACCCATGATCCTCATTTAGCTGAGGTTACTTTTCTGTAACGCCTCATTAGTTGCTTTAACAGGCCATGCTTTTTAGCATGTTGATTAACTTCTTTAAATTCATTCAACAGGAGCGAGGTATCAATTTCCATGAAAATTTTGATCTTGATGAGGAGAGCAGATATTCTGCGGTACAAAGGGAAGTTGATGATGGCAGATATGAAGAAAATGAAGGCTCTTTGTTGGACGCCTGCAATGCAGAAGCCTGTGGAGGCTCCTCCGGGTCTGTGGTTAGTAGGTCATATTCTGATGTTTTAAGCAAGAAAATTAATAATGAAGCCAGCAAGAAAGTTAATAGTGAAGCCCAGACATCGTCTACCTTCCCATCAGTGGTATGGCTTTGAGTGTCTTCACCCTCCTCCTCTTTTCCCTTTCTGTTGAATGTTTGAAGAAATACATTTCTGTTTCCTTGTGATGATGTTAGTTATCTGGCCACTTCTCATTTATTGAGAAGTAGGTATGGGTTCCAAACTTTTTTAATTGCAAACCTATCCTGTGACAGGTCCAAATGGGTTTTTTATGGCAGTTTGTTTTTACAGTTTCTGTTCCCAGATCTTTCGCTATATGTGCATTCTGTGATTGTTATAAGTTTGTATAAATGAAAAGTAATGTTGCAACTCTCCTTGTAGCTTTTATGGAGGTTAAAGTGTCAAACAATTCAGTTAAAGTTTGCAATCTTTTGCATTTAACACTGTCATCAGATTTTTTAGAATTTTTGAAGCAACAATAATGTATTCATGGTCCGATTTTGTGATTTAACTTGATTAGAAACACTGGAGGTTGAAGAAAATATAATCTTATAATATTTTTTAAATTGTTCTATATAGCACTTGACATGTAAACCAAAATACAGGAAAAAAACTGGCAAGATTTTTTTTTTTTTTTTTTGATTTTTCCTTTGATAACGACTAGTAGATGAAATAAAATAATATTGTCTCACCTGAGCAGAATCTTCTGCATTTTTTGTAATGTGCAGGATGAGGATTCACATATCCTTGCTGATAAGGATATACATGTTTCTGGTTCCACTGACCATGCTACGCAGCCAACATCCAACTCCCCTGCAGAGCGTTCCTCATTCATGGATGATGAGAACAGGTTTGCAGCCTAACTATTATTATTGTTATGGAAAATTTCCTAATCTTGTTCCTTTAGCTTGGCAATCATATACTGACCTGCCTGGTTCGCCATGCCATCTGGTCTGGGGCATATGAAGCCATCCCTAGGGTTGACCGGCATGATTTTGCCCTTTGGTTCGATCATCAAGGGAGGGGGAGAGGGAAAAGAGACAAGGAGGGAGGGACGAAGTGGGAGGCTGGGGAGGGCCGGAGGAAGGGCTCCACCTTCGGTTTCTTTTGTTTCGAATGAAATTGAAATAGGGGTCCCAAAGAAGGAAGGGGGGGGGGGTTGGGGGGGGGAGGAGGGGTGGGGCGGTTTTTTCTATTTTGATGTGTTTAAGCGAAGTCATTTGAGATAGGGGAACCGATGGTGGAGCCCTTCCTTTGGCCCTCCCCATCCATCTTCCTCTCCCTTCCTCCCTCCCTCCCCCCTCTCTCCTCTTCTCCTTCTCCCCCCTCCCTCTCTCCCCCTTTCTCTCCTCTTCTCCCTCTCCCCTCCCTCACCTTTCCTCTCTCTCCTTCTCCCTCTCCCCCTTCTTCACCAGCTCTATTGTATCAGTACAGACTCGGCACAAAATGGCACTATGCTGTACTGAACCATGCCGCTAGGCAACTGGTACCGGCGTAGCACACCTTGATGAGCTATATCATGGATGGAAATTTTGTAACTTTTTATCACATTAATCCTTCAATTTTGTATTGTGTATTTTAGGTTGGACAAGAAGAAGACCAAAGATCAGGATGTGGAAAAGAGTTTGTTGAATGAGTGCACAGATAGAGTTGTGAGTAACTTTGAGTAACACCACTTTTTATCTCAAGATAAATACATGAACTTTTTTATTTCTTCACTTGCATCTGACTCATTTATTTTTCTTGTTCAGGCTTCTGAGCAAGCTCAAACATCAAAATCTGAGGGTCGGTGGAAATCCTATATTTTTTCTTTACATTTCTGCTTTTTTCTTATATGCATATGTGTCATAATGTCATTATATTTGTTATGGGTGTTGTGGTTCAAAAATCTAAACAAGTATTCCTCACTTGAGCTTGCAGTTTTTTGTACATTTTTGACTTTGCAGACAAAATAATTAAATATCTGTTGGAAGTTTAAAACATGCTAGTAAGAATGACTGGAAGGTAGGATGAGATTCATTTCTGAACTTTACAGATAAATAGTTTATCTTGAACATAAGCTTCATTATGGGTCTGTATGCAGAACTCCTTTAAAACTGGTTTTGGATACTGAAGAAATGGTTATATGAAAGCATATTTATTGCTAGCTGGTTGGTAGTATTAAACAGTAAAACACGGGCGAATGTTTATTCCAATCTTTTGGATGCCTTTATTATATGTAAGGTTTGTTTCCAATTTTGGGATTTAGTGACTCATATTAAAAAACATGTTGCTTTATGTGAAGTTTTATCAGGTCAACTATGGGCTTTGCACATTTTGCTATTGTTCTGTGAATGATTGGCTCTGTGACTCCACCGCTAAGTGTTGACTCCACTCTCCCTTGATCTGAAAATACCCCAACTAATGGAACTACACCTTTCTCTCACATGCATCACATGTGCTGGATGCTAAGATATTATGAATTATAATGGGCTTCATGTTATATGAGGATTGAGGCATTAGCATTCATATGGATACGAGAATTTCAATGATGTCAAAGAACTTTTTTTCCTTAATGAATTACACATGCGTATGCTTATGAAAAGTCAGAGATGGACCTAGTAAGGGGTAATGGGCAGCTTTGACATAGTCAATGGACGAGAAGATGACTAAAACCTTAAAGAAACTTTTGTGAGGAAGGATTATGGAAGGGACATATGACCCTCTAGTGGAATAAAAGGTACTGCATGATTTTAGATATTCTGAACAAGGAAGATGCATTTTGGTTCTTGCTATTATCTTGGTGTGTGTATTGAAATCATATGGTCTTTCATCAACCAAATTTACTCAGTTGTTAATTAAGTGTATAGTGATTCTAATGTAATCCCCCCTGCCTTATCACCTAAGGTGTGAGGGCAGGGTCTGCAACTTGTATCAACATCTCCCTCTCTCTACATTTGCATATATCTATATGCACACACATATACATGCATCGATATTTAAAAATATGTATGTGTCATGATTTAGCTTGCAGAAGTTATCTATAACTGACTTTCTAATTTGTTCAAAGATTGTACATTATGTCGCTACCATTCTACAATATAAATAAGCCCATTTGCTCTTGAATGGACTTCTCAAAATCCGTGGTTAGAGATGAAGAATCCTCATTTGTCAACCACTTCAATTCCCAAGGGGGATCCTCTCAATTTGTTCACCCATGGACTGGACCTCCCCTTGTCATCGATTATCTATCTCTTGACTTGAAATGGGAGCAGGTTTGGAAAAGGGATCTTAGAGTGTCTAGAGTTGGGCTAGGAGTGTCTATTAACGCCTTTTTTTCTTCCCATCGGAGTTATTTCACAAAGACTTGCCATGGTATTATTTCATGAAGACTTGCCAGGGTAAGGGAGGGGTCGTAATTGCTATCTTATTAGGTTTAGTCATCATAGCTGTTTGGAATCCACAAACCATTCCGACTGACTTGAATTTATTCGAGATTTGAGCGATCTAATTTTTCTCTTTGGGAATACATCGATCTTCTATAAAGGAGCCGAATGAAACCAAAATTTCATGTTTGGTTTTGAATTAGCAACATTAAAATGGATCAACCAACGTCGACTACAAATTTCTCGGTTTGTATCGGTCAGTACTTTCCCTGCAGGATTGGTTATTATGCAATTATACCTGTCTGTGCATTATGTTTTTGCTGTCCATGGTGATTTAGTGTTGCTTTAGTTTTGCTTTTGCAAAGATATCATTGTGGCTTCTCATATGCAAAATGTTGTGTGTTTTTGCAGATGTACACCCATCAGTGCATGTAAAAGGACTGCCTCCTGGTGCCACTACATATGATCCTTCATCTTCTGTTCCAGGAAATAAATGTCCAGCTGATGACACTTCAGACTCTGCAATATCTGGCAAATTGTCTTCTGCTAGTGAAACTGCAAATCCCTCTCTACGACCTGGTAGTTCTACATCATCCACTTCTGAATGTGTAGGTGCTGGCTCAGTTTCAGGTGGTCCTGGTCTATCACCAAGCTCTTCAGTAGGATCATTATCTTCAGAAAAGTCAACATTGAATCCTAATGCTAAGGTGGATCATTGACCATGCTTAAACTTCAACTGTAATTTTTAACTACAAGCTGGTTGCTGACTTGATTGACAAGCTTCTATTTTCTCTTTAATTTTCCTCTTAATGTTTTGTATAGTACTTTATTTTCCTTTTTGCTTTTGTGATTCAGGAGTTCAAGCTCAATCCGAATGCTAAAAGTTTTATGCCATCTGCTTCTTTAAGGCCGCACACACCAGTTGATGGGTCGTTTTATTATGCGAGTAATATGCCAGCTGTTCCCCATATGCATGGTATTCCTGTCGGTGTAGGGGTGAGTTTTGAGAGACGACCTTTCCATTTGAATCCTTTTTTTCTTTTTAAACTACCAAAAAGAAGTCTTGGTATGTAATGTCATTATTTACTTCATCTTTGTGCAGTCTGTTTTAACCCTTTCATGTGTAGAAAAATCTCATTGCTGCCAAATTATTGTTTATCTGAAGCCTAGATTAGCAATTTTCTAAATGAAGCTGTGCTAAGTGGGCAGATATTTGACTGGTATTTTTTCAAACATTTTCTAAAAATGAAATACATGAAGAAATAACAACAGCGACATTATTAAGAATAATAATGACAACAAGAGATTAGCACTTACAACAGAATACTTGATAGTCAATAATAAAAATTGTATTATTATAAATGACTTGAAATTATTAGTTTATCATGTATGCCTGCATCTGGCTTGCCCAAAATCTGCATCTAGGATGCAACCCAAAACCGTCTACCTGATGCTGCAATTCTGTCAAGGCCTACATAAGAGTGGACAGTATATGTGGCTGCATAATGCTAAGGGGACTCATGGCCCATAGATGGGCCAAATCACATATACATATACATGCATATATACGTACATGCATATGTATATATACATATATGTATATGAACACGTCTATCTACATACATACACGTGTATACATATGTATATATACATGTGTCTTTATATATGTATGTATGTATGTATGTGTGCGTATGGAATGGAATGTGGTCACGGGACTGCATCTATTTATGCATCCGCATGCACTGTTTTTTATAACATTGTTGATTGGTATGAAGATGATGCTCAACTGATACTGATTTGGCGCTTAACAGGATGGGTGCCAATAGATTACATTTGCACCCTAATTATCATTGCTGTGAGCTACTAATTTTCCAAAATAAACATTGGATGTCAGTGTACTTCTGGCAGAGTTTCATGGGGAATGATTTATTTTGCTTGTTGCATCCCCTCCAGTTATAAGAACAGTTATTGCTATTTATAGTTTTTTTATTGTCTATTGCTGTGTCATATTTGTCTCTGGTTGCAGCTTGAATTGCAGTTTTAAATTTCTATCACATCAAGTTCCCTAATTAACATGGAACAATTGTTGTAGATTGGACCATCATTTGGTGCGCAGCAGCCTGTTGTTTACAATCCACAGGCTGCACCATTGCAATCTCCCCAGGCATATATCCATCCAAATGGCCCTTTGGTATGCGATCTGCATATCTCTAAATATGTGTAGTATAGCTAGAAATTGTGTATCAGGGTGGGAACTTTGTGATTTTGATTCACTTGCTTGACATGTAAGACCAGTGATGCTGATATCATAATTATCACCTTTTGCAGTATGGACAGCAGATGATTCTTGGGCAGCCTCGGCCAGTTTATTACATGCCAACTTATCCACCTGTGAGCTCTGTCTTTTCCCCTCTTATTCTTACCGCTATTAGTGTCTCCTTCTAGCAAATTATTTTCATAGTAAATCACTATTTTGTAATGCATGTAATACCAATTTTCTTTCTGCAAAATTTTAGTTCTGGAAATAAATTAACATTAATATTTGATAATTAGGAACGTTAGATGTTGTTACTTGGCAAGTTCTTCATAGTTTCCTAATTAAGCTTTATCTTTGTATCTTTCCATGTGGAAAAAGAAAAGTGACTCCTTGTTCCCCCTTTTCTGGATGAGTAATGTTAAAACTGCTTGCCTTATAGAATTTCAAAATTCATACAGCTGGTTATGTATTTATGTATTCAATTTTAAAGTATTATAAAAGGAAATCCTCATACAAAGCAATTTTGAGGCATGCTTTTCTAGAATTGTAATTTTAATGTGACCTATATGATGTGGGTGAGGATGTAGCCAAAGACTATGATCCACAAACTTGCCGAGTTGACTCAAAAGTCTTCCAAATTGACTTGGTAAGATTTCAACTCAATACTGGACATGATGTACATAAAACACAATCCCGGTATTGTTTTGGGATAAGGTGAAACTTGGCTCAGATTTTTCCCCTAAATCTGGTTTGAGGCAATGTGTTTAGGGCTGTCAGTGGGCTGGGCTTTCCCTAAACCGGAAAAATCAGGCTCATGGCATCAGGCTAGATTGTTAACTGGGAGCCCAACTCGGCCCAACTTTTAGGAAACTTGATTGATTTCAGAATGGGCCTGAGCTGGGGTTTAAGATTTGCTTGGCCCAAGAAAACACTGAGTCAAGTTGAGCTCAGACATGGTACCCCCAGGCTTGTTTTTGGGTAGGTCACACTTAGGCATGTGTTTTAGACCCTAGACCAGTTTTGGTTCCGGCTCTGACCTAGCCAATTGACAGCTCTAGATATGTTAGCCCATTGTTGCTGTGCCCACTGCTTGCCATCACTCACAAATAAGGAAATGTGATCTCAATGAGCTGTTTACTATTGCACACACACGCAGAGAGAGAGAGAGAGGGGGGGGGGGAGGGGGTTGTTGCTGCTACTGCTTGCTATTATTTTTGGTTGTTGTTTCACCGCTTTTTGGTGCTACAGCCCACCTTTGCCAATCTACACTGATGCACCCCCTGCCCCCTCCTTTTTTAATCAGCAGCCTATGTGGATACCAGCTGTCATGTGTTGCAAATCCTGGAGAGCAAGTGGAGGATGACAGCGATGACCCTACTCGCTTGGAAATGCAACTAGTACTAACATGTTTGATGTGAATAGTTTGTTAAAGAGGTGGGATTATTAGATGGAAGGTTGTAATCCCATCAGCATGATCATTAGGAGCTGGTTTGATAATAAACTTCGTCTTTTAGTTTACAAACTTTGGTTTATGATTTCTAAGGGAGTGAATGTAAAGAGGAGTATTTACATAAAAAGGGTGTCTATATTAGAGGAGATGAGTGGAAGGAAACGAGCCAGTTATTCCCTTCTGCCATTTCTGTCCTCTTGTTCGGAGGTGAGGAGATGGGCTGCTGTGGGTTCGTTCTCTACTTAATTAACCTAATAGGAATAATATTACTACAATAGTAAAATGTCCAAATTAGCAATGACCTTTTCATGATGGGTTCCTATAAGTGATGAAAAGTTTGACCTTTTTAGATCCTGATCTCTCTAACAAGGAGGGAAAATGCTGGGGAGTCCTGCTACAATGCCTTTCACATTATATATGGTAAGATGACATATGATATAGTCAACATATTCCCATATGTTATTTATGAACATTTCATTGTTTCATGGGGAGAAACCGGGAAACATTAGAGTGAATTTTAGTGAAATTAGGGATTACTTGTCAAATTCCATTGTGAACAACCTGTCAATATTGGCATTTTATTTAGGACCAGCCAATAGAAATGACTGCATATTAGTTTCATTGTTGTTTGCTTATAATGTTCAATGTTATTCATATATTTCATTGAATTATATTGTTTTTTTTTTTTTTCAATTCTTGCTTAAGTACTGCTTCCCGCATCTGTTCCCCCCTACCAGGGACTATGCCTACATGTTTGCATTTGCAGTTTATTACATACACACAATTAGCGTTTCATTACAATATTATATATTTTCACATTATTAATCTATTACCAAGTATTAAAATTCAAGATTCATCAAGAAGTCGGCCAAATCTTTGAGTCAACCAAACTCAGCTGAATTTCAAGTCGAGTTTTTGAGTTTGCGAACTATGGTAAAGACTGTGAGAAATGTATACTGTGGCTAAGAATTGATAATAATGTTATATAGTTTTAATTTCTTATGGAATTTTTCAGATCTTACGTAAAATATTAGTTTTTATGGATTGGATTATCACTTCTCTGAAAATTGATGTATTCAAAAAGACGTTATGTTTCCTACAAAATCTTGATCATTTGTTTATTTATTATGTACCTAGTATTAACAATTAAACGAAACATGACCATCCAACTCACCAAGATATGCACATTGACAGTCCTTTTCGAGCTCTTTGTGCCTAAGAAATATTACAATCTTTAGGTTTTGCGGCAATCTTTCCAGTAACCTAAAAATAAATGAGATTATGGTTAGAATTTAGGTCACCTGATATCTTATGACGTCTTCATTTTTGACAATTGGTGCTTAAATTTCAACATGCATTATGGTTTCTATTGGACTTCTGTAGGCCTTGCAAGCAAGGAGTATTTTTTAAATTTCTGGACTTAATCAGATCAACTTTAATCAAATAATGCTTGACTTTTCCATCTATCTCATAACTAATTGATAACTAATTGATGATATGTACATTATTAGAAAAAAGCTGATTATGTTAAAACTAGTTTTTTTAGCTTCTTTGAATTTCATTACTCTTATAGTGTCAATCTTTGGTGCTCCAATGATTTCTAAGTCAATTTAGTTATAGGTAAATTTGATGTTTAAATTTTATTTTAGTTTTGTATACCTGACTATGCTTTACCAGACACTTAAAATGGCCCAATGACTTCAGCCAGTTCTTGAGGAAATTAGCGGAAATCCTAAAACCATTGCAAAAACCATATGTGACCAAAACAGGCCAAGTGACTGATTGCCCCTACATCCATATTGATGCTTGGTATTGTGTCGGAACAGGCCAGAACTTCTAAAACAGGCGAAAACAAGTTTTTCTAGATAGAGTGATTATTCTGGTTTAGTCCTTGCAAAACTGTCAATTTGTTCAAAATGTTTAATTTTAGTCAAAGCACTAGACTGCAGTTAAGTCATCTTCAACATTGCCGCCTAGGTAAAGGAACAAATGATACGATAAAACACATTTCTGTTAGCATCTTAGAACTGCCAAATTATGTCATTGTCAGGTTGGTGATTGCAGATGTTTCCGGCAAGGAATGTTGGTAGGGAAAGATCCTCAAAATGCTTCTCTATAAGACAGTGCAGCACCTTATCATTTTTTATGTGAAAAAAATCTATTACTTAATGATCTAGTTGTCTAGAACTATATCTCTATCCTTTAAACCTTTGAAATTTATCATATACATACATGCATATAAATTCATTCTAAGTATCTATTTGTAGATGGGCAATTTTAACTTTAAATTAAAGCACATCATTTAGGCATGATGTGAGCTTTTTATTGGTTGAGGAGGTAAACTAACAAGCCAATAGGGATCCTTCTTTTTCTGTAATCATTTCTTTTAGCCTGAAAACTTGTTTTGTGAAGAGATCGACGAGTCTTTAAGTCTAGCCATATTTTCTTTTGGGGCTATGAGCTTACACCTAGGAGTGTACTTCGATTTTGTAATATATAATCTCAGGGTGTCTCAATGTGATGCATTTCAGAGGTCCATTTGAGTGAAGTTATCTATTTAGGAGGAGGTGCAACAAAGAAGTGAATATACATGTCTATTAAGTTCATTTTGATGGTTAGGATTATTCTTTTTGAGGGCTTTGTCAAGGTTTCTCATGGTTTCAAGTTTTCTTTAGGGTTTTATGTAGAGGGTAAGCCCACTCTTACAAGAGATGAATTATATTAAATTGAATTTCAGTTTATTTTTTGATTATCTTCTTTTTCTCCTGTATGGGAGCTGCAGCTCTAGTCTTTTTCTTGGGCTTGTAGACTCATACTGGTGATGTATTTTGCTGATTCAATCTTATTCATATGATCATGCCCTTTTCTTTTTTTGAAGATCTGAATAAGAATATATTGAGTCTCATTTATCTTTTTGATCATGAAGGTCTACATCAATTGGGTATCCAAGTGGCGAGGCCATTGTTTGACACATGGATTAGCCAAACTATTCAAATGTGGATGAGTTTCAGACATGAAGTGTGGTGTCTACATTATGAGTGATGTAGGACCAATCAGGGATGTCCTGTAGTGCATTGACCTTGAAAAAGGATTAAATCAGGGTTATGTTCTTTGTTTTGCTGAACCTGTATACGAGAACCTTGGTGGTCGATGTTGGATATTGAGGGCAAGCAAGAGGTCAAATAAATTGGACCTAGGGTTTTTCAGATGGGAGAATAGGAGGAATAGTGTTCAAAGGGCTTAAAGACTAAACAACAGTCCAGAATTGATCTATAACTGATTCTGTAAATACCGTGTAGGGTATGATATTGTAAGCAGAGATCAAGACATCAGGAAGAGAGGGACATTAGGGGGTCCAAACATGGCCAAAAGATTTTGTTTGACCTAGTCAAACAAGACATGGTTTTTGAAGGTTCTATGATCTATCTTTTGTGTATATTCTGGGAAAAACCCCACTTGCTGAAGATCGACAGATTTTTAATCTAGCAATCTGAGGTCTATTGGTTAAAAGTCAATATCTGTTCCCATGGGGGATAATTGATTATAGCTAGAAAGATCATTAGGAATGTAGTCTAAACGCTTGATAAAATACTTAACATCTAAAGCTAACAGCTGCTAGGTGGTGTCCAGATTGCCAGTCTGTCACTTTTTTGCAATATTTTCAAGTTAATGAGGTCGTTTATGTTTGTTCTAAAATTATGAGCAACTTGGCAATCCATTTATTTTATTCTTCAGTGTTACTTGGAATTCCTAAGTATGCATGACCCGTGTTTGGTAATGGTCAATTAGCACAGCTAACCTCTTCTGCACATGTTCAGGAAGTTTCTAGGTTGGTTACTATTATGAGATTGTGTCTGTGATCCAATGATGAAAGGCATAAAACTTGAATAACTCAAGATGTCTTCATTATAAAATTATTGTATGTGATAGTTTTTAAATATGAGCATGGGTTTTGACATTGAACTAATGTTATTTGATTATTTCTGCATCTAATAATAGCCATTATCTTTCAAGAACTGTATCATGACATACTAACGTCTGCTTTAGCTTTACCATCATAATTTTGGATCCAATAACGGCCATACCTAACGTAGGTTGAGTTTGATCATGCTACGATGCAGGAAACAGACAACTTATATGTTCTGTTACATGATGCAATACAAATGCAATTGATTAACTAGACCAATCTTGATTGTTAAATTGTGAGACTGATACAATGCAAAAAAAGATCATTAACAAATGCAATAGCAAATTGGTAAACCATGATGCAATGCTGCTTATAAACTCATGAGCAAGATAACAAAATTATGTATGGTGGCTGAGATCATTCTCTCTTCACTCTTTAATTGGAGTAAAATACAATTTTCTTTTTGTTTAATGTCTTGTGAATTTTGAAGAGAATGCTTGGTTGAGGACCTGAAGCCATTTGCATGCAGCCAATCATAATGTTTTGCTTCAGAAGGAACGCAATAAAAAGCTCAAATAAATATAACTTTGCTTGCAATCATGTATTTATGCAATCGTTAAATATATTATTGCCTTTGGTTATGTGTGCAATTGATAGTTTTATAACTCAATATGATAGTTAACTATAACATTAGTTTGCACGTATAAAACTTTGCTTGAACTAATGTTATTCGACTATTTCTGTTTTTAAACATAAAACTATCACTCTATCCACCTGAAATATAAACTTCCATGTTTGGTTGTCCATCGCCTTTGACCGGTATAATATTGCAGTTCTTTTGTACTTTGGCATAAGAACTCAAATCATTGCACTCCCAGGTGCGGACTTCAGCTATTCTTCCCTGATCTTAATTCTGATATATGAAAGAAAAATGATGTTAATTTAAAAAAGTCATTTATATCTATGCTGTTACATTGTCGTGATTATGACTTAATCATTCCTTCGCTTTATCATTTGAATTTTTTAGTTATTCCATCTCATGTTGAGATTGGCTTACCGTCTTAATTTTACAGGAAATGCCATACAAAGGGAGAAATTTCTAGTACAGCCGTTGGCTTATCCTCCAGTGGTGTTTCCATGGACGTCCACCAAAGAGTTGCCAACCTGGAGCCTACAATTGGGTTGAATCACCACTTTTCTCATGGCACATGGATCAAGATTTTGTGCCTCATAGGATCCAATAACTTCTGCAGTTGCCGGGGACAGGTGCGTGCCATTGGGAACGTTATGAAATTGTAAATTGTTACATTCCACTCATCTTTCAATGACATTGAAGAAAACTCAAGAACTAAAGTGGGAGACTGTCTTAATCTTCTGTAATATTATTATTTGTTAGTTCTGTTTGATTCAGTTACGAAGTTGAATCAAATCCACCATAACATGGTATTTATCTAGTGATATTCATTGTTTAAACATTGGATGCATTGCCGTTACGTGGCTCATCTGTGCGAGGTCTTGAGATATACTGGCGTGGTTCATTATAAAGATAAACAAATATGGAGAGATTGCATGGTGCTTGAAGGAGTTTACCGGATGAAAGGGAACATGAGATCATCGATCTGAAATGAAATTTGTACCTTAAAGCCTGAACCACTTTTCAGGTGGATGGAGTGCTATTAAAGGTGATAAATGGGTAAGGAGGAAGCCCAGTTGAAATTGGATGAGGGTAAGATTCTTGCTCAGGTACTGTTATCAACACGCCCTGCAAGCTGAGCTAGTTGGCACCCTCTTGGCTTGGTAACAATGTTGTGGTCACATTTTCAGTGGTCAATGTGATGCAAAAGGATTCAGTAGATTGTCGCATTTTTTTTAAAACTGTGATGCAAAAGGATTCAGTGGATCGTCGCATTTTTTTTAAAAACTGTTGCAAGGAATCACGCGTTTTCTTTTTTGTCAGTAAGAATGCCATGGAGGAGTTTGAACTGGTGCAGGATTTGCTGGCTATTGTTTTCATTTAAACAGAGCTGTTAGCATGTTTGTTTATTGTCGGAAGGATTATGATATCTGCTTCAGACAATTTGTTCTTCTAAAAATGCGGGGGCTGTCTGTTTCAAGTTCTTCATTCATCACAAATCTGTCTTTTAAGCCTTCACTAGCAAGTCATTATATATATATATATATATATATATATATATATATATATATATATATATATATATATTTAAAATTTTAGCCATACATAACGATCAAAAGATCCAGTTACATGCTTCCAGACTGGACGCTAACATGACAAGATTTCTCTCCATAGCGGGGGAGAGAGATTAATAGTAGGATCACGTTGCTGCTTGGTAGAATGCCCTCGAAAAATCCCCTGGTTGTGCGAGTTCGGGGTCACTTGTGCGCTCCTGGTTGAGGGTGGTATGGTGGCGGCGTCTCCAGGTCGGTCGACACCGTTGGTGGTGGCGGTGAAGTGTAATTGTAAGCAGGGTATGGTTGATATTGCGGTGGTGGAGGCTTGTGTGGTGGCACCGGGGTCGTACATGCAGGTGGTGGAGGCTTGTATTTTGGAAGTGAGGGTGGTGGAGGCTTGTATAGTTTTGGCGGCAGAGGTTTATATTCTGTTGATAACAGTGGAAGTGGTGGTTTGTATAGCTTTGATGGTGGTGATGGGGGCTCGTATGGCTTTGGTGGCAGAGCTTTACTTTTTGGTGGTGGTGGTAGCTTGGGTGGTGGTGATGTAGGCTTGCATGGCTTTGGCGGTGAAGGTTTATATTTTAGTAGCGGTGGCTTGTATTTTGGAGGTGGTGGAGACTTGTATGGTTCGGTGGGCAGTTTTTTATTTTTGGCGGTGGTGGTGGAAGCTTGCATGGCTTTGGAGGCAAAGGTTTATATTTTGGTGATGGCGGCTTGTATGTTGGAGGTGGTGTAGATGGAGGCTTGCATGTCTTCGAAGGTGGTGGTGACTTGCATATTAGAGGTGACGCTGGTGGAGGCTGATATGACTTTGGCGGCGGCGGTATATATTGGTAAGGTGGTGGAGACTTATATATGGGTGGCTTGTACTCTGGAGGTGGTGGTGGAGGCTCATACGTGGGTGGCTTGTACTCTGGAGGTGGTGGTGGAGGCTCATACGTGGGTGGCTTGTACTCTGGCGGTGGTGGTGGAGACATGTACTTGTATGGTGGTGTTTTTGGAGGCTTTGGTGGACTATAAGCATAAGGTGATGGTTGTGGCGATCTATGGTGGTAGGGTAAATGCCATGGAAAAAAATGGTGGCCGAAGTTCCCAAGGGAAAGCGAGGGAAGGAGGTATAGAGAGAGTACAACAAGAAGTGAGCCCAAGTGACGCATACTTGCGTAGTAAGCGAACCCGGACACCCTCTTGGGCGCCCTTTATAGACCTCCGTATTGCCTGCACCAGGTGCAATTTGCACCGCATAAATCCCACGGTGCATAGCACGCCACGCTACCCCTGGTACCAATTGCCGATTGCGCGCTGCCCACCGTGCATTTGCTTCGGGATTTGCCCTGGTTCACTTGCACGTGGTGCATGCAATAATTTCTTCTTTTACTGGGTGACCACAAAGGTCTCGTGACAAAAAGTCAGGTGGCCTTTAAAGTGGCCCACTTTTCTGTGACACGGTGCCCCTAAAGAAGGCCCCATAGGCGGCCTTTTATGATGTAACCACAACGATCTTGTGAGAAAGAGTCCAATGGCCAGTGGTCCACGTTCCTCACCCGTTCCACCTTTTCGTGACACGGTGCCCTTAAAGAAGGCCCCACCATGGGGCTTTGGACTTGCACGTTGAGGAGCCCGACGAGTAATTCTTTAGACACCACATATTATAACTTTATGTTATAATTTTATGAAAATAAAAAATTAATAAAAAATATTTTTATTATTAAAAAATTTATAAATTTTTTAATAATAAAAATATTTTTCTTCTATTATGATTTCGAAGTCATAACATGATGTCATAATATGTTATAATTTTTTTAGAATATAAAAATAATTTCGTCATTCAAAATTTTAAATTAAAAAATAAAATTATAGGTATTCAATGGTGTTGAAAAATGATGGCTATATGGTTCAATAAGATGCGGTGATGTACTCATGTCTATTTTATTGCACCATACATGATGTATAAAGATATTTTTAAAATAAAATTATAAATAGATAGATAGATAGATAGATAGAGAAAGAGGAATACAATATGAGAATTGGATTGAAGGAGGATGGGTCGGGTGGTGGTTACCAGCGTGGACCATGATTCCGTTCCCAGCTGGCTTTCCGCACTCCGTGTCGTTTCCGCAATCGAATCAAAGCTTTTACTTCGGTAGGAATGGAGTTATTTGTGTTGGTACTTGGTACGTATAGGGGTTGGTTGGGGTGGTACGAAAGGTTTGGTGAGCTTGCGCGCAGAACTCTGAACCCTGGCCCACTCTATCTCATTTGGATTCAGGTTTTAAGTCCCATTTTTGATTAGGTTACGCCGTCACTTCAGAGTTTACATTTAACTTCGAGCAAAGTATAGATGCAAGGTTCATTCCAATTATACGAGGATTCAACTTGAAACCTTTAGAGGCCTGTTTCTAGCAAAATGTCAAGAAAAATTTCCCGTAATTGAACTATAAAAATATAATTGTAACAATTAAAGTAGTTTTAGCAAAATAAATTCGACATAATTTTCTTCCAGGATCATGGGTGTACCAATCTGGTTTCCAGCCTAGCGTCACCATCCCTCTTTTCTTCTCACCGTGAATTGATGTGGGCCATGTAGCACTTGTAATATATCATAATTTTCTTGCAGCGCTTCCTTCTTAACTTTGTTCAACTCCATTTTTGCAGAGTTTAATATGAAACTGGGTTTCAATATGCGGTACACTTTGAGACTCGTATGGTACTTCATGATAACTTATTAGTGCATCATGAAGCATCCGATAGCGTGTGTAAATCTCAAAGTCCATCATGTAGTGCAGATGAGCTTGTATTCTGAACTCAACTGACCTAAATTGCACCAAGCCAATAGACAATCTAGTAAGATTTTCGTTCGATCTGACTAAAAATTGCCGTCAGCTCCGGTTGAAGGATCTTTCTACACCAAGACTATAGAGATCTTTGACAGATAATTCTCACCAACTATTTATTTTTTTGAATAGCCTTTTTGTTGAGCGCTTGGGCGAGGTGCTGTGAACTAACTTCACATCTATTTGGAGGACAACCAGCGATATTTTGCTTTTCTAATTTCTTTTTGGATATGTTCATACCATGATGGTGTGAATTACCCGGTCTTAGTCAGAAAAAAAAAAATAATAAAAAAAAAAAAAAAATAAAAAAAAACAAAACAAAAGAAAGGGCCATCCACGCCTAACTCTTTGGCCCCATCAAACCTAATAAACTATCCCACATGGGGGAGCTGAACTAATATAGCATTTCATTAAAGTCTAGCTCGATTCTTTATGCACTAATAATCAATGCAGCACATAAAGGTCTAGCAACGGAACTGAAACCTCCTACTCGTTCTACCGAAAGAGAGAAGAAAAAAATAGTAAAAGAAAAATATCTCTGCAGAAGACCAAACTAAAGTATGAAAAAAAAGGGGCGAGAACTAGCATTCATGATGTAACATTATGGAAAGATTCTCCACGGTAGACAAGATTACAAGCATCAACTACTACAATTAATTCCTGCAAGTAGTATTAAGATTTATTATTTATGACGAGCTCAAGAAAGTTGGACTTCGATGGAAAACATAAATTAACCATGCCCGGTCTGGTCCTTTGCTAGAAGCGACCATAGCATGCCAGATTGTTAAAAATGGTGTCGAACGGTATCCAATGCTTGATTTTAGCCGAGCGGCCAAGCATACCGCACTTTGCCGCGAGCTAGACCGAACCAAGCATCTTTCCATCAGGCAATTGTCCATGTCGCAAAACCTTCCCTTTGATGGGGGATTTAGTAAAGCATACTCGAGTTCGTGCTCCAAATGCAGTGATCCGATGCAAAACCATTCCAATCGATAGATTTGGAGAAGTTTGTTACGGTCACAATCATGCATTAGTAATTAGAATAAACTGCACCATTGAAGCAGGCAAAAAAAAAAAAATGAGAGAACTACTTTTCAATTTCACTAGACTACATCTAAAGCATGTCTGGTTGGAGAGAATTAGATTCTAGAATAGAAATAAGAATCGGTAACTCTCGTTCCAGCCATTTATATTCCCATTTTAATTCTAGAAGGGAATAGGAATAGGCTCCAATCCATCAAAATTCAATTCCTAGTCTTTCTTATTATTATTTTTTTTCTAATATTCAAAGTTCAATCCAATTCTGATTCTGATTCTACTTGAGAAGAAAAAATGTGGCCATTTCAAATTTCATTTGGATCCATTCTCCAGTTGCAAACCGGATAGATAGTGTTTGGGTCCGAGAAGGATAAGAATTAGGATTGTGTTGCTGTTCTCCCAGGCTACGCTTGCGCCACCCATCCCCATAAATGGTGAATGAGCAATTAAGAACAAATAAGAATACCAGACACGTTGCCTAACGTAAATGGGATCTCGGTTCTGGTATAAAAGGAACTTAAAAGCACGGTGGGAGACAAAACTGAGGACTACCGATCACCATTTACCAATGGAACTGCACGATTATTCAGGAACCTTTCTCGCCTCCCTACCTCTCTTCATCAGGTCAAGGCTCCGCTCCCAAGATTTGCATATAAAATACTTTGGTATGTTTGGACTGCTGGCTTGGCAAACTTATCTGCGTGATAGACTGCACGTGTGGGAAAACAGTGTACCGTCGACCAAGAGGCAGGAGGAGATGAGACTGGTTTTGATGGAGGTCATTAGTTCCATATTAGCCTGGCAATTGATTCAATTTTGCTTGTAAACAACTCATGTTCAGCTCGATTAAGCTTAAATCAAATCCTTTTGCTTGTGGTATAATGGGCAAGTCTCGTTCCTTCATGCCAGAGAGAGAGAGAGAGAGATCAAACTGAAGCTAAGATTTCAAGACTGCAGTCTATGGTAGGATGACAGTCTCGTCCTGCTTCAAATTGTTGAACAAGGGATGATCATTCTTAGAGAACGCACATACTGCTTGTGTATCGAATTCTATAAAAAGAAGACTTGTTTTTGAATTTAATCCAAAAGGATTCTTACTCTTTGTTCCATAGGTTCATTTTTTCTTAGCGATAGATAAAGATAGTTTATGGCACCTCTTTGAAACAACTTAATACTATACCATACATCAACTTTGAAGTACATGAATGTTCTCCCCTCTACATGTGTTTGCCCAATTGGTCTGCAATTTGTGAGATCCATGCTCTCAACGGTAGAGTCTAATATAGCCATTTCATACATCACCATGGTGTTGGCATCCCAATGACGGCCTTATACATATCCTTGTTAAAGAGTGCTGAGATAGCCAATGGATCATCACCATGTGAAATCCCTTAACCATATCGATGGAATTCCGAAATCTTCTGCCCATTAGGTGATAGACTACCAACTACTCTCCTAGCTTCGTCCCTCCACTTTATAATCTCAAGGACGTGCAACCTTTAGGCCCTAGGGAGAGAAATGATGCACGTCAATTAGATGATAGGTACCCACCCTTATCAATAAATTTTAAGTTTCCTAAAATCCTCTAAGTAAGTGAATACTTATTCCGCATGCCCTTTTTCCAAAAATGAAGACCATACAAATTTGATTTGTCTCTTCCACTAAACTTCGAACATCTTTGAATCCACTAAAATCCTCCATACATCATCTGGCATCCATCGGACCTCTTACTCCATCTTTTTATTCGCATTTCATTCCATTTCATATCTGGTTGCTTGCCACAAATCTATCTCAAAAATTTAGGCTTTTTTTTATTTGCTTCTATGAAAAATTAATTTAAACATCAGAGGATTCATCATTCAAAATTTCTGCAGATTGAGGACTTTCTTTGTTTTGATGGTTTTGCAGGATTTTTTTTTTTTTTTTTTTTTCCGACTCTGGCTCAGCAACTTAGGCCATATCAACTTTCCAGGCAACACAAGAGTTTTATGGATGGCATCGATCCTCGAAGTTAGTGTGGCACCATCAAATCCTCCCACAGTTTCCTGATCTCTCAAAATGCATTATCCGAAGCACGGCTTGGTGCAGCTCCCAAGTATTAAGTCCAACAGAAAGCAGTTTGAGCTCTTCAGCTAGGCCTCAGGCCAGAAATAGAAAAGACTGGGCTGGTCCGGGCTGGTTGCAAGTGTTGGCTTAGTAATGATTTGGAGTCAGGTGTTGCCAATTTTGTATTTCTGTAATTCTGGTCCAAGCAGAAGAAATAAAATAATTATAAAGCTCCTCTTATTACAGCACTTATGTAACATCATGCACGTCACTTAACCAATTGTCAATAAATAAATAAATAAAATTCAAATGCCATCAAAATTAGCAACAGTTTTTTCCATTGTTATATCATAATTATCTTTTCATGAAAGCTACGTGCAGATTATACTACATGGATGCATTCTTCCAATGATGCAAACCTTAATGGACAAGAAATAAGAAATCATTCTACTTGTATATGTTATCGATCTAATTAATATTTAACAAGCTTTCCTGCATACAATTTCATGATATTAAATGAGGATAAATCAATAGTAAGTGATTTAAGACCGTTGAATTCATAAATTCAATCATCCCGATTTGACGATCGATCGATTACAAACTTATTAAACTCACCGACCGACTTACGATGAATAATAAATCGACTAGATCCTTTTGACCATCATTTTTTCTTAACTAAACGTCGATCAGTTTCTCGACTCTCAACAATCAGCCAACCATTAGTCGGCTGACTCTCGATCAACTCTTTAAATCAAATGGCTCACTGAATGAAAAACTAACTAACTACCGACATATATTTAATGTAACCGACATATAGTTGGTAAAAGCTATATCTCTGATGGAGAATGCGCATAACAGTTCCTCCAAGATTAGTCAAAGGGCATTAACTATCCCTTAATGCCGGAATATGCAGGACCCCACGACTTATAACCATTATAGATGGTTACTACCACATTTCGCCTATAAAAAGAGGATAAACCAAATACTCTGGGAAGGAGATTCTGGGCCAAAATTCTACTTAATTTTATTTTAATCATCATGTTCACCAATCCTCTATTGACTTAAGTATCGGAGGATCCCCACCGAAAAATATTTCAATCAGTATGGACTTTTTTTTTAGGTAATCTTCTCCGACGACAGGCGCATCAGAGGATTGGCCGTAATAGATTGGCGCGCCAGCTAGGAGGGCTTAGAGATCAAGAAAATAAATTGTTCTATAAAGATGCCAAAAATACGAGCCCAGCACTCCACTGGCTCCATCAGGCAATCTTTCCATCGGGAAGACCAACTTCCTCCTCCACCTCCAATGGCAGAGCCCAATTTTTCACATCTAGAACTCCGATGGACGCTCAAACCCAATAACTCGCTGCTTTAATACAGCAAATACTGATCTTAATGGAGGCTATCCATAACCTACAACAATAATAATTGGTGGCGGAAGAACCACCGGCACAACCTATGCCATCAAGACACAGTCGCCGCTCCCCACGATGATCTTTATCTTCTTCACCTGAATGGTGATCGACTCGATACTCTCACCATAATGACCCATCAACGTCACGGCACTCCTGCCGTTCTCGAAAATCGGCTTCTCCTTCTCTTCGATGCAGTATCAAAAAGGAAAAGAGGCCGCAATCATCATCTTCTTCGCCTTCTTCAGGAGATTCTATCCCTGGATTTTCACAACTGCAGTGGCTCGACGACCATGAGCGCAAATTCAAGAAAGCCGACCGCCAACTCATTCGACTGAAGATGAGTAATCGGGGGGGTTCTGACAACTCCAGCATTCATATAGCTCCCCCATTTTCTTAGCGAATTATTAATGAACCAATTTCTAGTCAGTTCAAAATGCCATAGGTGGAACCGTACGATGGTTCCACAGGTCCGATTGATTATCTAGAGAGTTACAAAATGCTCATGATGATCCAAGGGGCCTCCAACGCCCTTCTATGCAAAGACTTCCTGGCAATTCTTCGAAAAGCTGCTCGAGCCTGGTATTTTGAGTTGAAGTTGAAAAGTATTCATTCTTTTGAGCAGCTAGAAGATTTGTTCATAGTTTACTTCAGCACCAGCCAAAGGATGCCGTGGACGGCCGACAGTCTCTTCTCCATCAAGCAAGATGAAGGAGAGATGTTAGGAGATTTTGTGGTGCATTTCAATGCTGCCAAACTTGAGGTCAAGAATCTCAGTGAAGCATGGCTATTTCAGCCATGAAAAGAGGTCTGAAGGGATCAAGGTTCACTTGTTGGATAAGAACTACCCACGGACCTATTCAAAATTTTTGGACTGCACGTTTAAAGATATCCGTGCGGATGAAGCTGCTTCTGACCATCGTCGAGCGGAAGGCAAAGGCCAGAAGAAGAATAGAAGAAGAGCAGAGCTCTTGTCGAGTTAAGTCGGTAGTCGACTGATCGAAGAGCTTCGCCATCTCAACAGAGTCCAAGGCCAAATAGATTCAGCACGAAATTCAATTTCTATACTCCGTTGACTGCTCCTCGCATACAAATTTTAATGAAAATTGAAAGAGCAGAATATGTACGATGCCCCCCACCGATGAAGGAGCCGCTCGAAAGTCATAATTGAAAAAAGTACTATCAGTTTCATCATGATCATGGTCATGATACCGAGCATTGCATCCAACTCAAGGATGAAATTGAGGACCTAATTCATCGAGGATTCCTCGACCAATTTCGATGCGACCCTCCAGCCCCAACCGACCGACGACCACAATGTTAGCCGAAGGAAGCACATGACAACCGACTTACGGCTAGAGTCATTAACATGATCTTCAGGCGATCTAGAAATTGGGGGGCAACTTTTGAAGAGGAATTGGCTAAAAAATAATAGAATAATAATGTAATTTTTTTTTCGAACGATGATGTAAGAAAAATACAAACTCTCCATAATGATATTGTCATTGTATCAACAACGATAGCTAATTATGATGTAAAAAGAATCCTTGTAGATAATGAAAGCTCAACTGATATTCTGTTTTACTCGACCTTCTCTCAAATATGATTACTGACCGATCAACTATGGAAAATCTCAATACCATTAGTCGGTTTCACTGAAGACACAGTCGATATAGAAGAAGAATCTACTTTTCCTCTCATTGTAGGGATAGAACCTCAACAAAGCACAATTCAAGCCACATTTATAGTTGTCCGAGTTTCTTCGGCTTACAACGCCATACTTGGACGATCCACACTCAATGCTTTAAGAGCGGTGGTGTCAACCTTCTATTTATTGATCCAATTTCTCATCTGATAAGAAGTTGACGAAATGCGAGGAGATCAACAACTCGTAAGATGTTGCTTCATGATTTTCACCGAAGGAACAAAGTCGAAAGAACCTCTTACGATCGATAAATTAGATTAGAGAAAAATTGAAGAAAGAGAGAAGCCGGCTGAATAATTAATATTGATCCTCTTACAAGAAGCAGATCCCATGAAAATCGTCTCAATCGAATCTCGATTGACCAAATAAGAAAAAAGCCAAATAATAGACCTGCTAAAGACGAATGCCGACATATTCGCATAGTCTGCAATTGACATGCCAAGCATTTCTTCAGAAATAATAACTCACTGACTGAACATCAATCCGAATGTTAAGCTGGTGAGACAAAAAAAAAGACCATTTACCCCAGAAAGACAAAAAGCCATTGATGAAGAGGTAGATAAACTTCTTGCTGTTGATTTTATCAGGAAAATATATTATCTCGATTAGTTGGCTAATGTCATAATGATACGAAAAGCTAATAAAAAATGGCGAATCTGCATTGACTACACCAATCTAAATAAGGTTTGTCCAAAAGATAGCTTTTTCTTATCGAAGATTGATCAGTTAGTCGATGCAACATCGGGACACCGACTTTTAACCTTCATGGATGCTTTCAAGGGTTACAATCAGATCTGAATGACGTCGGAAGATGAAGAACATACAGCCTTTGTAACCAACAAAGATATTTACTGCTATAGAGTAATGACATTCAGTTTGAAAAATACTGGAGTGACTTATCCACAATGGGTCAACAAGGTATTCAAAGGTCAAATTGAACGAAATATGAAAGTCTACGTCGATGATATGCTGATAAAAAGCATTCAAGCTAATAATTATATTCAAGATCTAGAAGAAGCCTTCACACACTTCGACAACATCGGATGAAGCTGAATCCGACTAAGTGTGCTTTCGGCATAATAGCCAAAAATTTTTAGGATTTCTTGTGTCACAACGTGAAATCGAAGCCAACCTAAAAAATAAAGGCCATTATTGACATGAAGCATCCAACTTTCAAAAAAGAGATACAATAGTTGAATGGTAAAATCACTACACTCAGCCGATTTGTCTCAAAATCGATAGAGAGATGTCTACCATTCTTCAAAATTTTATGACAAGCGAAGGATTTTTCATGGTTGGATGAATGCCGACAATCCTTTGAAAACTTGAAGAGATATCTGATGTCTTCACCACTGCTTGCAAAATCAAAAGTAGGAGAAATATTGTATCTCTATATTGCTATATCGGCAGAAGCAGTAAGTTCAATTCTTGCTCAGGAAGATGAAAACTGAATTCAACAACCGATCTATTATGCCAACAATGTGCTTCATAACACCGAAGTCCAATATTCGAGAGATAAAAAACTGATCTATAGCTTGATTATTTTGGTACAACGACTCCGACCATACTTTCAAGCCCATTCGATCATAGTGTTAACTGATCAACCATTGAAGGTGATCCTACATCGATCAGATATTTCAAGAAGAATGATAAAATGAACGATCAAACTTAGTAAATTTGACATCCAATATCATCCACAACCATCAATGAAGGCACAGGTATTAGCCGACTTCGTCGTTGAATGTACAGCAACCGATGATAAATCAAAGCAAGAAATTGATGAAAAATCAAAAATAAAGGAAGGATCTGAGACCGACTCTAGTTCAGCATGGATACTACATGTAGATGGAGCATCCAACGCTAAAAAAAGTAGGGCCAGTCTCATCCTTGTCAATATCGAAGGAATCGTTACTGAATACGTCCTTCGGTTTAATTTTAAAGCATCCAATAATCAAGCCAAATACGAAGCACTATTAGCTAGCTTGAAGATTGCTAAAAAATTAGAAGTAAATAAGTTGAAGGTTTTTACTAACTTACAATTAATAGTCGGATATATCAAAAGCAAATTTGAAGCTCGAGGTCCGACTATGGCAAAATATCTTTAGAGAGCTAAGGATCTCATATCAACTTTCAAATACTTTGAGATTTCCTACATTCTAAGAATAGAAAATGCTCGGATCGATGCACTCTCTCGACTCGCGACAGCATCTTCCAATATACTCGATCGAATATTTATTGAATACCTTGAACAATCGAGTATTGATAAAATTGAAGAAGTACTACAAATAAATGATGAACCCAATTAGATGGATCCAATTATCAAATACCTCATTGATGAAACACTACCTAATGAATCTTTGGAAGCTAAGCATCTACAATGGACCACCTCTCAATATGTTCTGATAAACGAACACCTTTATAAAAAGGTCCTTCTCTTTGTCTTTGCTCAAATGCTTAGGATCAATTGATGCCGACTATGCCCTTCAGGAAGTTCATGAAGAAATTTATGAAAATCACTTGGGAAAAAAGTCACTGACCTACAAAGTGCTGCACCAAGGATATTATTAGCCGACTATGAGGAAAGATGCAGCTGATCTTGTTCGAAGATGCGACCCATGTTAGAAATATGCTAACATTCAACATCAATCGGCAAATCGACTGACGTCTATCATTGCACCATGGCCATTCGTGTAGTGGAGAATGGACATTCTTGACTCATTCCCACCGACGTTCGATCAGAAATTTTTTTTGATGGTCGCAGTGGATTATTTCACAAAATGGATAGAAGCCAATCTACTAGCACTAATCACCGAAAGCAAGATGGAAAACTTTGTACAAAAATTAATCATTTACAGATTTGGGCTACTGCATACTATTATCACTGACAATGATCGATAATTCGATAATCAAAATTTTAAAAAATTTTGTGCAAAATTTCATATTGCACATAAGTTAACATCTATCGGCCACCCTCAATCCAACGATGAAGCGGAAGTTATGAATCGGACAATCTTACACGGACTGAAAATTCGGTTGAATGAAACAAAAGATCTTTGGGTAGAAGAGCTACATTCGATTCTATGGACATATCGGATAGCCCCTCGAGTTCTAACGGGAGAGTCATCATTCAATTTAACATATGGGACTAAAACAGTAATTCTGAAAGAAATCAATTTGCTGACTATGAGAGTTGAGCATTACACCGAACTAAATAACTCTGAAACAAGAAGAGCCGACTTAGATTTACTTCTAGAGGTTCGACAAGATGCTCAAATTTGGATGGCTGCGTACTGACAGAGAGTCGCGCGATATTATAATGCAAAGGTCAAGTCAAAGGTATTTCTTTCTGAGAATTTAGTTTTGAGAAAAGTAAAAGTTTATAAACTCCAAGATCAAGAAAACTATCTCCAAATTGGGAAGGATGATACAAAGTGATTGAAATACTTCGTCCGGATGCCTATCGACTTGAGACTCTTGACGGGATAATAATTTTTTGAACTTAAAATATAGATAATTTAAAGATGTATTATCAGCAAATGCCCGAGCTTTTGGTCGAGACAAAGAGAAGGAACCTTTTTATAAGGTGTTCGTTTATCAGAACATATTGAGAGGTGGTCCATGTAGACTTAGCTTCCAAAGATTCATTAGGTAGTGTTTCATCAATGAGGTATTGATAATTGGATCCATCTAATTGGGTTCATCATTTATTTGTAGTACTTCTTCAATTTTATCAATACTCGATTGTTCAAGGTATTCAATAAATATTCGATCGAGTATATTGGAAGATGCTGTCGCGAGTCGAGAGAGTGCATCGATCCGAGCATTTTCTATTCTTAGAATGTAGGAAATCTCAAAGTATTTGAAAGTTGATATGAGATCCTTAGCTCTCTAAAGATATTTTGCCATGGTCGGACCTCGAGCTTCAAATTTGCTTTTGATATATCCGACTATTAATGTAAGTTAGTAAAAACCTTCAACTTATTACTTCTAATTTTTAGCATCTTCAAGCTAGCTAATAGTGCTTCGTATTTGCG
>QRFJ01000172.1:1525783-1619996 GCA_006176705.1 Cocos nucifera
GTCTTTGCTCAAATGCTTAGGATCAATTGATGCCGACTATGCCCTTCAGGAAGTTCATGAAGAAATTTATGAAAATCACTTGGGAAAAAAGTCACTGACCTACAAAGTGCTGCACCAAGGATATTATTAGCCGACTATGAGGAAAGATGCAGCTGATCTTGTTCGAAGATGCGACCCATGTTAGAAATATGCTAACATTCAACATCAATCGGCAAATCGACTGACGTCTATCATTGCACCATGGCCATTCGTGTAGTGGAGAATGGACATTCTTGACTCATTCCCACCGACGTTCGATCAGAAATTTTTTTTGATGGTCGCAGTGGATTATTTCACAAAATGGATAGAAGCCAATCTACTAGCACTAATCACCGAAAGCAAGATGGAAAACTTTGTACAAAAATTAATCATTTACAGATTTGGGCTACTGCATACTATTATCACTGACAATGATCGATAATTCGATAATCAAAATTTTAAAAAATTTTGTGCAAAATTTCATATTGCACATAAGTTAACATCTATCGGCCACCCTCAATCCAACGATGAAGCGGAAGTTATGAATCGGACAATCTTACACGGACTGAAAATTCGGTTGAATGAAACAAAAGATCTTTGGGTAGAAGAGCTACATTCGATTCTATGGACATATCGGATAGCCCCTCGAGTTCTAACGGGAGAGTCATCATTCAATTTAACATATGGGACTAAAACAGTAATTCTGAAAGAAATCAATTTGCTGACTATGAGAGTTGAGCATTACACCGAACTAAATAACTCTGAAACAAGAAGAGCCGACTTAGATTTACTTCTAGAGGTTCGACAAGATGCTCAAATTTGGATGGCTGCGTACTGACAGAGAGTCGCGCGATATTATAATGCAAAGGTCAAGTCAAAGGTATTTCTTTCTGAGAATTTAGTTTTGAGAAAAGTAAAAGTTTATAAACTCCAAGATCAAGAAAACTATCTCCAAATTGGGAAGGATGATACAAAGTGATTGAAATACTTCGTCCGGATGCCTATCGACTTGAGACTCTTGACGGGATAATAATTTTTTGAACTTAAAATATAGATAATTTAAAGATGTATTATCAGCAAAGTTGTCGTAGTATTTAAATAAAGTAAAAATATCGAGATTTGACTTCTCTTCGACTTGACTAAGTTATGTCTAATCAATGATATGACGCAGAAGGTTGATCTATCATTGGCCAGCAAGCAACAATCCTCGGCCAGCAAGCAACGATCTTATGACTTACCTTGAATAATAATCTTTTCGACTCATAATCAGACGATTAGACAACATGCCGATTTAACTACAATAAAACAAAAATTTATGCCAACTAAGCCATGGCTTGGCAGAATATGCTAGCTTAACCATGGTTAAGTATTATGCCAACTCAACCAAAGTTGAGCAAAATTTTATGCCCACTTGATGGGAACATGCCGACTTGACTTTGATCAGTCGAAGGATATTCGGCTTGCTCCTATTTATCAAACATGAATGAACTTTATGTCTAAAGTCTGACCGATTAAAATTCGATTAGATAGTATACTCATCGACTATCCGACTTAATATTTGATAAATAAATAGTAAAAGAAAATGAGTTATTAGTACTTAAAAAAATTTTCAACACTTCAATAATCTTGATACACTATGCAGAAAGAACATGATACTTGAAAAAATTTCTATCCGTTTCATTCATATAAAAATGTCTACAAAAATTGATCGAAGCCAAAATACAAAAGTCAGATTCATCCGACGACAAAATCCAAAAAAAAAAGAAAAATAGATCAGTCATCGACAACGACCGCATTAACAACGGTCATTGCTGATGCCATCTCTTCTTCAATCAGGAAAGGCTCTAAAGTCCTCTCCCTCGAAATTGAAGTAGGAGCCACTTCTTCGATAGAAGCCACTTCATTCGGAGCCATATGATCGGTCGGGACATCCTCAGCTGACCCATCCTCTTCATCAGAGTCGGGAAGGGGCACTTGAGTCACATCTAAATTTGGATAAAATCGACCGACTGCATCCTAACCATCTTCATATCTAATTCTATAAGCAAGGCGACTGGCTGCGATGAGTTCCTCCTTGAAGTCTTCCGATCCTCGAAACTCCTTCAGTGCTTGCTCTTTTGCCCAATCTAGAGTTGCTCGGATTGATGCTACTTCTGCTTCAGAAGATTTTTGCTTCTTCTGCTCCTCCTCTAGCTCCGAAGCATAACTATCGCACTCCTTATGGAGCCGACTGGCCACATCTCTTTTTCCAAATTTGAGATTTGTGAGTGTCAATGATCCACTCACTTATCTCTTTATCATCGCGGAGCGATAGTAATTCAAGCCGTACGATCCCGAGCTCTGCGCATATTGCATCAAGGTCGTTGTGGGCCGATTCTAAATCAGCTTGTGCCAACTCAAGATCGACCCTTGCTGATTCACGATCGAACCATGCTGACTCCAGCTCGACCTTCAAATGGGAATATTCTTCTTCGTTTTTCTTCTCCCATTCCTCCATTGCCTTTATTTTGTCGGTGGCAGCCTAGAGACACTGAAGAGCGGCATTTTTCTGTACAATGACCGCCATCGTCTTATCTTTCCACCCTTTCCTTATTTCGGTAAAGTTGTGCTTGAATTTGTTTAATTCCAACATATCATGCACCGCTTGGAAAGAAAGAAAAAGAAAATGAGCAATGGAAAGGAAATGTAAGAAGGAAGAGAAAAAGGAGAGAAACTTACTCCGATGAGTGAAGTATAGAACGACAAAAAAATGTCATTCAAAGTTTGACTTCTCCGACTTTTTTTATCAGCTAGGAGAAGTATGGCATCGACCAGCTGCTTTGCCAGTATTGGATTGGTCAGGGCTGACTCTCCAAGCAGGATATGAATGTTGATAGATTTCGAACCCGCTGGAGTCCCGCTTGTAGCTGAAGATGCAGGGGTCTTTCCCTGCCGATGTGCCACCAGCTGCTCGAATGCATTCGACATCCATTTGGGAGTCGACGGTACTGAAGAAACAACCGGCCTCTGCCCCTCCAGTTCAATCTTGGGCATTGACGGTGCTCGAGATATCGTCGACTCAATAGGTGCTGCTGGAGGCTCGATGACAACCAAGACAGCATCAGGTTCTTCGATGGCTGGCATGGCTCTCACCGACATATCTTCAGTCGGTGCTAAAATCGGTGCATCTTGAGTTGGAGCTGTGGCCGCCAATGCGACGATCGCTTCTCTGATTGAGCATAGTATTTCGATCGATGGAACATCGATCGGATCGGACACGATCGATGGAATATCGATCGAAGGTACTACTGCCATTGCTGGAATGTCAGCTTTCTACTTCTTGGCCTCTCTCGACGATCCTTCGCCAGCAGTCGACTTTCGCTTCTTCATAAGTCGGTGAATATCGACCGTCGAAAGGGACGACGAAGGATGCATGGTTGTGCACAAAAATAAAATTATTTAGATAAAGATCAGTCAAAAATAAAAAAGAAAGAAAAATATTCTTAGTATATCGAACTACACGAGCAGTCGGTATCAGACCAAGTCCGACGTCATACCGAGCCTAATCAGTTATCAGATCCTTCTGCTTTGGGACCTCCATATCCTTCAGCTTCAGAAAATCCTTCTGATCGGCCAGATCAACCTGATTGTTGTCATTCGGGCTGGTATTCGGAGTCTCCCAAATGAATAGAAAATTCCAAGGGAGGATGGACGATACAAAGAATAATTGAGTCTTCCAATCATGAATGGACGATGGAAGATCGGAGTTGAAAGAAAGCCCTTTTCTCGGGACGAACATCCACCAAACCGTCAGCATTTGGATGGAGACGAAGAGTAAAGAAAGGATGAAACAAAAAAAGATGAGGAATGGCCGAGAAGGTGTTGCATAGAAAAGCAAAAAAAACCAAAATCCGGATGGAATTTGGTGCAAGTTGTGTCGGACAAATCCGATAGTAGTCCAAGATGTTTCAAATGAACTCCAGGACCGAAAATCGAAGATCCGACCTAAGATTTTTTACATAAAATGCTACCTAACTAGTTGGCAGAGAAGATACCTGACCTTCCGAACCATAGGCGAAAAATTGAAATTGCTTCGAAACTTGATACTGTTCTTGGAGCCGACTGACGATAGTGTCCGAAAGCGAAGAAATCTCCACTGCCAAACCAGCAGAGAAAATGGTCACCGGATCAGATGGCCGGCTACTGCTACCTATGGATCTACCCCTATCTCTACTAGCCATTATTGAAAATCCTAAAAAAATAAAGGAATAAGAAGAAGAAGAAACTAACCTGGAGAACAAGAAGGGGACTCGGAAAATAGGGGAAGCAAGAAGGGAAGAAGGATTGAGAACTCCAAAGCACCAACGAAGAAACAAGTCATAGTAAAAATTTAGGAAAAATAACAGTGGTCCTATATATATAGGAACCATTAATGGCTTGGATTGAAACTAAACATGCCTTGATTTCTGCCATTTGGCAAAATATGAGTTTTCGGATGTTCGGACGCTTCAATGCACCTTCACTCGGATCGCACCACAATGTTACAGTCTATGAGAAAAATCAAAGTTTAATGATAACTTGACACGTGGCATCATCGGATTGAGCCGAAATCAAAGGTTAAGCTATCAAATCAACTTTTTGGCAAATCATATTAATGATGGCAACACAACTATCGAAACGATGGAACACCGGAGACTCTCCTTGTTAAACGTGATAATAATTGTCACACGATCATCAAAACCATTTTTTCTCGATGTGTAAGATAATGATTAATGCCGAAAGAAGAGTAGCCGTTAAATTTGGGTTCAAAATAATCAATAAGAACTCTCATCATTCAAAATGCCGGGCCACATGGCGAGCTACGCGTCCTTACCATCTCGAACTTGAGAGTTGGAGGCAACTATTGGGTTCATAAATTCAATCATCCTGATTTGATAATTGATCGATTATAGACTGATTAAACTCACCAACCGACTTATGACGAATGATGAATCGGCTAGATCCTCTTGATAGTCATTTTCTCTTAACCAAATGTCGATCAATTTATCGATTCTCGACAATCAGCCGACCATTAGTCAGCTGACTTCCGATCAACTCTTTAAACCAAATAGCTCAATGAACGAAAAACTAACTACCGATATATATTCGGTGTAACCGACATATATATAAAAGCTACATCTCCGATGGAGAACGTGCATAATAGTTCTTTCACACTATCCCTTAATGCCGAAATATGCGGAATCCCATGATTTATAATCATTACAGACGGTTACCACCATATTTCGCCTATAAAAAGAGAATAAACCAAGTACTCTGAGAAGAAGATTCTAGGCCAAAATTCTGCCTAATTTTATTTTAATCATCTTGTTCACCAATTCTCTATTGACTTGAGCATCGGAGGATTTCCATCAAAAAATATTTCGGTCAGTATAGATAGATAATTTTCTTCGATGACAGATGCATCGGAGGATTGGCCGCAACAAAGACTCTTATTTTGAACATGGGATTCAGTGGTAATCCATTGAGAGGCAGGTTTTGCGGTGGAATCCCAAGTAATGGGAAAGGCACGTTGCTTATGACCTTTTTTGCCATAATAGACGTTTACCCTTTCAATCCACCTAACAGACCTACTCGCTCAACGGGTATGGAATAATAAAATCAGAGTCGTCTTTGGATTCCCAGGGCCGAGCAAAATACGCTTGTCCTTAAGCATAGGTGAAGGCCACCGATGATCTAACCCTAAACCAATCTCTAATAAAACAAAACCTTAGGACGCTATGCTGGATCTATATTGGTTTCACGCCTTACAACTTGCGTACAAGTTAAATTGGGTTCGCTGAGCTGAAGGTGGTACTTTTTAATATAGCCACTTGCAGATTACAAAATACGCCAACATGATTAGATTAAGATAGAAGATTAGATAAAAATCAAAGGTGAGATGGGATAACGACATGGGATTGTGACTCGCAAAACAAATGGATAAGGAAGACCAGATTATTCCATGTTGCACTTTGGTTGGTCAAAAAAAAAGGCTATTAGTGTAACATCAGGCTAGGTTAGGCTGAGGGCACTGCGTGTTGAGGTTGGATGAGCTGTTGAGCCAGCCTAAAACATGGTCACCTTTTAACTCCAGCATAAGATTAAATCAAATCAGTCAAAATAAACAGTTGGATTCATTTTAAATAAATTATGAATTATTAATACTTTTGAATAATTAGTTCACAAAGAAAATTTAGAGAAGCATTTGGTAAAAGGCAAAAAAACACAAGATGATGATTTTTCGATGGTTCAGAATTTGGAGACTCGGAGTATATTTGTTATTATGATATAATTCCACTCGTAAATTATCAAAAGATAAGATCCCTACTCAATGGAGAACAAAAACTCAAAAAGAGAATGCCCATGCATTTCTTTTTCTTTTTGTTTGTTTGTTAATGGTGTGATCCCACTTGTAGCAAATCCTAGTTTACCAGGCCTTCTAAATATTTCCAGTGGATGCTTTAGCAACGCAAAAAATCTCATACAAAAAAGTGTATACAACCGTGATATAAAGGCCATATGTAGTAATGCTGCCATTTTTTTTTTCCCAATTACCCTAGGAAGTCTCCACATTGCGTTTTGTTTAAAAATCTTAATAGTTACAGAAAATTAAAAAGGTGTAACAAGAGCATATGTATCAGTCTTATTGATCTTTGTTTTGTAATTTTAAAAATAAAAGTGAGAAGAATAACTAATACCAAATGGTTCCATAACTTTCCAATTGCTTCACCAAAGGAACGGTAAAAAAAAAAATTAATAAACATTAATAGGTAACCTTCTTGTTGGGTAGATATTCTTGTCACACTATTTGTCTAGATTACTTTAATGATGACTTGTGTGGCCTCACAAGCAAACATGGATGGAATGTAGCATCAGGTGGGACCACCAACTACCAATTCTCTCTCAATAATAGACCCCTTTTTATCCTGGAAACAACCCACAAGTTTGAGTCACACAAGCTTCCAAAGAAACTTCACCATTCCGCAATTGGTTGCCTTGTTCTCAATCAATCCAAATAATCCAATACCAAATACCATATCCTGTCTTACCAATACAATAGCATAACATATTCCGCTACCCAAAGGCCGCGGACCAAACCTAGTCACCACCCCTCCGGCTGGATGGACCCTCCCAGCCCACTTTATAGTTGAAATGAAGCCGAAAGACGCCCTAGTTTTGAAACGGAATGCTACCCCTAGATTTAAGATGGATTCGTGTGATAACTTATCTGACACCAAGTATTTGCAAGAATTAAGGGCCGAATACACGGTATGGGTTATCTGGGAAGACAGTGCAGAGGAAAATAATTCTTTGGATCCAAAATCCTCAATTTTTTGGATAATATAATCCAAAAGGGCCTCCTTAATAATACCCCTTGGAGTAGTGATGAAGTGTGGGGCAGGGCTAAGGATAACGTAAACAATCCCACGCCGACGGGACACGTCACTGCCCCCGCAGTTACCAAACCCAATCCAAAACGGAAGGACTAAAAAATTTTCGTGCACACACACACATGACCCACATGGATACTGTCCTTAGATCATGAAGCTTTGCGGTGATTCGGATAATCGATTCGTCGTCCTCACCCTCCGCACTGCCACAGGCTTGGGATTTGTAGTTCTGTTTGAATTTTTTTTTTTTAAAAAAAAAGTACAAGAGGATATTTAAGATATTTTATAAAAAAATATTTAAATCAATAAATAAGAATATTAAGATATTATTTTTATTATTTTTTTCAACCGTCTGACGATCATCCAACCAAGAATTCACGATGACGATCATCCAACCAAGAACTCCCGATGACGGGAGGAGTGGCGATCAACAAGGTTGGGGCAACAGGAGAGGAGGTTAGAGTGATGGGCGAGGGAATTGGAGGTAGAAGTGATGGGACGAAAGCGATTGGAGCGAGAACAGCCTTGGGCGCCGGGCGACGGATCGGGAGCAACTTCCAGAAGACGATGGCGATGGCGACGATGGGTATGAAGGATTCGGATTCGGAGGTGGTATCGATGGCAGGAACGATAGCCATCAAATATCCGACAACAGAATCGAAGGCTGGGATGATGACCATGGAGAATCCAATGACTACATCAATGGTGAGGACCTTATGACCGAGAGAATAACAGGAAAGAGCGCTAAAAATTCAAGATTTCTATTTTTTAAAAAACTTACCATCTATTTATAAATAAAATTGCTCATATAATTCAAATTATTTATCGCATGCAGCCACATTGACCGATTAAAACTAGTCACCTGCAAATAAATTAGTGCTATCCATCTTAAATCAAACGGCCAAAAAAAATCTAACCGTAAAAAGGCCAAAAAGAACTTTGGAACCCCCTTAACAAAACCCTTATCATCAACTTCCCCTTTCATCCTCTTGGTTTACTTGGAGCAAGGATGGATTTATGATAAACAAAACTAAAATAAAATAAAATAAAGTTAGTAGGAGGGGAAGTTAAAAAAATTAAATACAAACATATACCTCCCATGCTGTTTGATTACAATCTCCAAACTACCAATATATATATATATATATATATATATATATATATATATATATATATAATTTTAAAATTTTTAATATGCACATACAGCAATAAAAAATAAACAAAATACAGAATAATACATAACTTCTAGTCAGCGGACGTAAAGAATAAGGATGGTAAGTTGTCTAGAGATTCCAGATCACACCTAATTACTTAGACAATCAATACCAAACCTCTATTCTTTTAGTCAAAATCAGTCTTATTAGGATACTATAAATTATTCATCATACATCTAAGATGAAATAAAAATACCTAATAATTTGTTTGTAGATAAACAAATGTAGATAATTTCATTCTAGGCCCCCGATGGATTTGATCCATCTAATAATTTCTCATTCTACTTAATGGCAACAAAGGAAGAAGACAAGTTTAGTATTACAGTCAGAGCAAACATTATTTTGATAGATTATTAAATAGACTCGTTCTACCGTAGGTGAAGCTAATAAAAAATTAATATATCAATTAATTTTTTTATTAATCGCTAATTCTGATTGGCTATTTCTCCGATCTTTCGGAATGGATCCACCCAAACCCTCAGATTCCCAAGACTTCTCGTCTCCATGGTTGACAAATGAGCACCCTCTGGTCCTCTAAATTACATCAGCCTCAACTTGCATGCAGCAAGATTCAACAAACCATGGAATCCGATCCCCAGTCTCTTCCACAAACCTAGCAGTTTACATTGAACAGTTGCTGGTGAATTTATGAACTCAAAGTGCTTCCTCCTTAATTAATTTTCTTTACTTCCACTTTTTCAACGACCAATATCATCTTATGTTTTTATAATTAAGTTCCACAGTTCGCAGCCGTTTGAACATATTATATAAGAACAAAACAGCTGTGTAACAATCTGGCTTAGATGAAGATAAACCTAAGTAGATAAGGTTTGGATACTGATGTGGGATTATGATCTGCATTCTTTCCTTTCAAGCAACTAATACCAAAACAAGTACTTTTTATGATGGCAAGTACTTGTGAAAATTTAACCGAAACACTAACAGAGACGGGATCCACAGGATAGATTCATGTCTTTCCCTCAACCAGCTTACTCTCAGCATCACCTTCTTAATTTTTATTTCCTCTGCAGCACCAAAAGGGAGAGCCTGCATTTATTTGTACACTTCCCAAATCCCCAAAATCACTAGTTTTGCACTCCATTGACATGATTCAAGCTAAAAGAACACTGACACTCACTTGTAGCACAAACTGCAGACCGTGCCATTTTGTTTCATCCTAGATTTTCTCTTTTATCCAAACTATCATCATCACCTTTCTTATCATTCCTATCCATTCTCACCAACCAGTCACCAACCCAAGAATTTTCAAATGAATTACTCGCCTTAAAAAAAAATTTAACAGAAAGCATAGATCGGATTAGATTTCATGAAAACATCATGCATGCAGGGGAATTACATCCGTCATAATTTTTTTTCCATCTCCCATTTTCCGTATCTAAACGGGAGGAAAAAAAAAACAAAAGAAACAACCCAATATACATATATATAAAAGAGAAAATATACGGGGAAAAATTGAAAAACCTTTTTTTTTTTTTTTTTTTTCTATTTTCCATTTGCATACCTCTCAAAAGGATCCATCCTTGGCTGAGAGCCGCTTCAAGAACTCGTAGGTAGTAATCATGGTGGTCGCCGACAACGACATCGAAGCCCACCTGGGGCCCAACCCTCTATAGCACGCCCCCCAACCCCCTTCTCTAAGCAGTCTCTTTACTGTTCGTCCGATCGTCACCCTGCCCCCATCACCGCCGTCTATCACCTGCATCCTCGTCTTGATCGTGTCCAGCGGCATCGTCACCACCGCCGCCGCTCCCCCCGCCACCGCCGCGCTCACCCCCTGCACCGCCACCACCGTCGCGTAATCCGGCCTCAACCCCCCTCCTCCGCCTCCGCCTCCTCGGCCGTCCTCAGCCGTGGAGAGGCGACGGAGGCCGCCGGCGTAGTAACCGATCCCGCTCCAGATGAGCCGCTGCGAGATGGAATAGGACGCCCACCAGACGGCATTGGAGGGGGCGTAGGTGAGGATCGACATGCCGAATCCTCGGTAGAGGCCGCGGAGCCCATCCGATCTGATGATCTTCTTGAAGGCGTCCACCCCGCCGAGGTACCTCGCCGCGCCGCCGCCGCCCTGGACCATAAGGCGCTGGCTCACCACGTCGATCGGGGTCCACACCACCTGAGCCGCCACCGCCGCGCTGAGCCCCGCGACCGCCGAGGCGGCCGCCGTCGCCGCAGGCTCGGGGACCCCGAGCTGGACCGTGGTGGTGCCGACGGCGCTCTTGGTCACCTCCAGCGCGCTCATATATAAAGCCCGGGCGGGGATAGTCCCCGTGAGCGACGTCGCGAACCCTCTGTAGAAACCCCGGAGACCCTCGCGCCGGAGGATCGACACCGCCGCTCGGATGCACGACGGCGGCGGGTGCGTCACCTGGAGGCGGGTCTTCAGGACCACCGCAGGGTACAGGGCCGCCGATACGCCTGAGAAGAGCGCCGCTCCTAGGACGAAAAATCTCGACTTGTCCAGCATCTCCCAGCCCACCTCCGCTGGAAGGTGGATCTCCGCCGCCCCGCTCTCCTCCTCCGCCCCCAAACTCATGTCTCTGTCTTCTTTCCTTCCTATTATATTATACCTTCAACCTGTCCTTCATCTGTACAATCCCCAACTAAATCCTCACCCTAATCATCTCTCTATGTACACACTATTCTACCCTCAAAAACCAAAAATCCCTTTTTCTGCGCGATCTCGCCGTGAAAGGAGCAATTCAGAACCGGAGAAGAAGCGAATGGAGCGTCTCTCGAGAGGAGTACCTGACGCCGGTGTGCTCACCCGCCGGCGCCGACATACCCGCCGCGGAACTCCAGATCTAGGGTGAGGGTCTGGGAGGAGGAGAAGCGGAGACGAAGAAAGCGGAGAATGGTGGAAGAATAGACAAGAGAGAAGGGAATGGCTTCGCAGATAGGGCGCGAGGGAGAGAGGAGATTTTTTCGGATCCCGGGGGCTTTTTGCATTTTTATAGATTCGTTCCACCGGTGAGCGAGGACTTCGAAGCAGACGTGCCGGTGGGCCGTCTGCCTTCGGCGAGCGAAGGCGGTGAGAGGAATTACCTGCACCGCGGCACCGAGCTCCATATCTGCTGGCATCGGCACCCCCGGTTACCGGCACCGTCAGGTAAATCTTTTAATTCTATCGACACCCAAACGTGCACCCAGAAATTAACCCGCAAACTAATTGGCTGTTCGGACCCTGGTTTAATATCACGGACGTTATAATATTTTAACAGCTTTTGGCCTGTTCAATATGTTATACTTACGCTAAAAGAGGGAAAAAATAATAACCATTGTAAAAAGATTATATTCTAGTGTCATATGATCTATGAAAATACTAAATAGAAGTAGTCATTACCTAAATTTTTCTTAAATTCAATTTTTCAACCAAATTTTCTATCAAAAAGGTTGTACTGTCTGAGAAAATAATATTTTTTTTCAGTGTACGAACAGTATCTTAAATATCACTACATTTCCATCACTTTTTGTGAATAATGATTTTATGACGGTTTAACAGTTAGCAACGGTCTTCGGCAAAGTCTTTTATATTGAGATAACGCCGTTAATGTGATTTTGACTTAGAAGGATTAGGTGCTTTTTTTTGGGGTACGGTTTTTGAGTGGTGCTCAGTGCGCCGCTTTATTTATACGGTGGGCGGGTGGCGCCCACGTGAAAAGAGACAGGGAACGGTGGGCTGTGGATCAAGACGGTAGGTGGGTATGATGAATAGCAGCCGTTGGATTGGTGGTCCTTGATCAAAGGATGCCCATAGATTGGAGGGGTTCACGTGGGCAATCAATGGGTGTGGCAGGAGGAGGCAAAGGTTCCGCGGGGCAGTGGGCGGTGTTCGCCACCTGGGCTTCCAGAATTAGCGACATCTATGGGTTCTTGTTTTGAAGTGGGCAGGGTCTAAGGCGAGGAAAGAACGTCATTAATTATACGTTAAAGATTCCATGTGTTAATAATAACTAGGGTATCTCTAGTTCTTGGAATCAAGTAGACTTGATGGACCGACATACGGACGGCTTTGAGATATCTTACTTCCTAATTATTATTTTTTTAATATGTATCCGTATTAGGATTATATGAATACCTTGTTTTATCCTAAAAAGAACTCAAAATGAAACCATTTCTATTATTTAAAATATAAAAATAAAAATTATAGTAAACATATGTATACACGGTGTTAGGGTGCATTGGATTTATAATTAAAATTGAAATCAAAATGGATTGAAATTATTGACGCAGAAACTGATCATCGCCGGAGTCCGCTGGAGTTGAGGCCGACAAGGTCGCCATCGACGACCTGCAAAATAAAATCCCATTCGAAGCCGGTGGGGGATGGCTCCGATAGAACCCTTCGACGCTCAAGTCAGCTCTGGCCAATAGGAATGGAGTGCTCAGAATGAGTCCCGGAGCTTAGAGAAGAAGAGGAGAGCTTAGAGATCAGAGTTCAGAGATTAGAGATTAGCGTATCTGGAGGGTCCTTTATAGGTGGAGCTTAGTTGATGGTGATGGTCATACCACCTGCAGAGAATGGAGTTCGATACGGAGAGGAAGGCATCGTTAGGTGGATGGTGACAGCCATACTGGCAGGTCGTGGGCCGCATGAGGCTGGTTACGGAGAGAGTGATGTCGCCAGTGGTGGCGGTCATATCGTTCGATCTTATTGTCTGTTGCAGACTGATGGTGATAGATCATCCAGAGGAGTTCGGATTTGTAGGAGAGTTCGGCTGAAGGAAAAGCTTGGGAGGAGCTCGGCCGTAGAGGAGTTCGGAGGAGCTCGGTCGAGGGAGTTCGAAGGAGCTCGGTCGAGGGAGTTCGAAAGAGCTCGATCGGTTGAAGGGACGGTCGCTTGAGGAGTTCGGCCGAGGGACGATCGCTGAAGAGTTCGGATGCTAGAAAATTCTGTTAAAGCCCGACCACTTAGAGTTCTAAGAGCTCGGCCGCTAAGCAATTCGGCTGGCTGAAGGGGTTCGAAGGAGCTCGGCCGTTGGGAGTTTGAGAAGCTCGATCGCTGGGCAGTTCGACCGGCTGAATGGGCTCGGAGGAGCTCGACCACTAGGAGTTTGAGGAGCTCGACCGCTAGGCAGCTCGACCGACTGGAGGAGTTCGGTCTGGACGCTGAAAGTCCGAAAGAGCTCGGTCGGCTGAGCAGTTCGATCGGCTGTAAGGGTTTGGCTAAGGCTCATCCATTTAAGCTCTTTCGTGGCTACTGGCTGCATTAGGTAGGACATCGGGTTAGACTTCGGCAGGAACGAGGTTTATCCCCAATAGAAATGAAAATCAAAATAACTACGTTCTTGATGCATTTGGACTGTCATCATCAGAAGCAAAATTAAAATCTGAATTAAATTTGGATACCAAAAAAAGATGAGGATTGGATTTTAGGATATTGGGATATTCTTATTTCTTTCTAAAATCATAATAGAAATGAGGTTCCTTTTAACTAAACAATATAAATGAAAGCTATCCCATTTCATAGTCCAACTCCCTCCAACTAATCATATCCTTAATATTTTTTCAAAATAATAAATTTTATCAAATAAATAAATAGTAGAGTTGGTATTATATACTAGAATAAAATAGATGAATCTTGCTTTAGGAGGGTATTGATCCAAAATATAGTAGAGAAATTGAGAAAAATAATCACTTATACATCATGCTTATCATGTGTTGGTGCAGAATTTGGTTGACGTCAGATCAAGCTGAAGTTGAGAAAAATGAGGTCGTCGTCGATGATCTGCAAAATAAAATTTCGTCCGAAGTCGATGGTGGTGGCTCCGGCAGGATCCTTCGACGATCAAGTCAACTCTTCTGGCCAACAAAAATGGAGTGCTCATGAATGAGTTCGAGAGAGTTTTTGAGGGGAGAGCTTAGAGAAAACATATCTGGAGGGTTTCTTTTATAGACGAAGCTTGAATGATGGTGACGATCATACCGTCTGGTAGCGGATCACTCGAGACCGCATGGGGTTCGGTATGGAGAGAGAGATATCGTCAGACTGATAGTAGCAGTCATGTCGTCCGATCGTGGGCTGCATGGAGCTTGTTACGGAAAGAAAGATGCCATCAGACTAGTAGTGGCAGTCATGTCGTCCGATAGCGTCGCTTGTGGCAAACTGATGGTGACCGTTCGTCGAGATTTAATAGCCGTAGCTCTGAGAAAGCAGGCAATGATTGATGGACTTCAGCATATATCAATTTTAGAGGAGTTTGGACTCTTGAAGAAAATACGTCTGAAAGAAATTATTCAAAAGTAATCCACTGGAGGAATCCGACTGAAGAAGAAGTCCGAAAGAAGTTCGGCTCATGTAGGAGTTCGATCGAAGGAGAAGTTTGAAAAGAGTTTGACTTCTATAGGCATCTGACTGAAGGAGTATGGAGGGAGTTCGGCTCTCGCAAAAGTTCGACGAAAGAAGTATAGAGAAAGTTCAGCTCTCGTAGGAGTCCGACTGAAGCTCGACCGCTGAGAAGTTCAACTGGACCTCGATCACTGAGAAGTTCGATCGGTTGAAGGGATTCGACTAAGAGTCGACCGTTGGAGAGTTCGGAAGGGGCTCGACCGCTGAGGAGTTCGGTCAACTGAAGGAGTTCGGCTAAGACTTGACTGCTGGAGAGTTCGAAAGGGGTTCGACCATTGAGGAGTTCGGTCGGTTGAAGGAGTTCGGCTAAAACTCGACCGTTGGGGCTCTTCCATGACTACCGGTTGCATTAGACTAAGCATCAGACTGAACTTCGATAGGAGCGAGATTTATCCCCAACAATAGTCCTCTCTACTCTTGAGTTTGAAACTTGAAGAAAGGGAGTGCAGAAAAGACGACTGTCAAAGTTCTCTTCAGGGCTTTGCGTCAGTTCAGATTAAAGCTCGAGGGAGATCTCATCTTCAGTTAAAGTTATAGTTGAAGTTGAGGCTCGGGGAGATCTCGTCTCCAGTCGATGTTGAAGGAGATCTCGTCTCTTATGACCGAGGTCGAAGGTTGAGCTCCTCGGAGGAGATATTATCTTCAGCAGTCGAGGTTGAAGATTGAGCTCCTCGGGGGAGATCCCATCTTCTGCAGCCAAGGTTGGCTCGGTCGCTCGAAAGAGATCTTATCTTTGATCGAGGTCGAAGCTCGGGGAGATCTTATCTCCTATAGCTGAGGTCGAAGCTCGGGAGAGATCTTATCTCTTGCAGTCGAGGTTGGCTCGGAGAGATCTTATCTCCTGCAGCCGAGGTTGAAGCTCGGGGGAGATTGTATCTCCTACCGAGGTTGACTCGATCGCTGGGGAAAGATCTTATCTCTAGCCGAGGTTGACTCGGTCGCTCGAGGAAGATCTTATCTTCTGTAGTCGAGATTGAAGCTCGGAGGAGATCTTATCTCTTGCAGCCAAGGTCGGTTTGATTGCTCGGGAGAGATCTTATCTCTAATCGAGGTTGAACTTGGATGCTCGGGAGAGATCTTATCTCTAGTCGAGGTTGACTCGGACGCTCGAAAGAGATCTTATCTTTAGCCAAGGTTGACTCGATCGCTCGAAAGAGATCTTATCTCTGGACGAGGTTGACTCGATCGCTCGGAAGAGATCATATCTCTAGCCGAGGTTGACTTGGGCGCTTGGGAGAAATCTTATCTCTGATCGAGGTTGAAGCTCGGAGGAGATCTTATCTCATGCAGTCAAGGTTGGATCGATCGCTTGGAAGAGATCTTATCTCTAGCCGAGGTTGACTCGGACGCTCGGGAGAGATCTTATCTCTAGCCAAGGTTTGAAAACTCGGGGAGATCTTATCTCCTACAGTCGAGGTTGGCTCGGTCGCTCGGAAGAGATTTATCTCTAGTCTAGGTTGACTCGGGCGCTCGGAAGAGATCTTATCTCTGGCCAAGGTTGAAGCTTGGAGGAGATCTTATCTCCTGTAGTCAAGGTTGGCTCAGTCGCTCGGAAGAGATCTTATCTCTAGCCGAGGCTGACTCGGTCGCTCAGGAGAGATCTTATCTCTAGCCGAGGTTGAAGCTTAGGAGAGATCTTATCTCCTACAGTCGAGGTTGGTTCGGTCGCTCGGGAGAGATCTTATCTCTGGCTGAGGTTGACTCGGGCACTCGGAAGAGATCTTATCTCTGGTCGAGGTTGACTCGATCGCTCGAAAGAGAATATTATCTCTAGTCGAGGTTGACTTGGGCGCTCTCGGAGAGATCTTATCTCTGATCGAGGTTGACTCGGATGCTCGAAAGAGATCTTATCCCTAGCCAAGGTTGACTCGAACGCTCGAAAGAGATCTTATCTCTGGTCGAGATTGAAGCTCGAAGAAGATCTTATCCCCTGCAGCTGAGGTTGGCTCGGTCGCTCGGAAAAGATCTTATCTCTGACCGAGGTTGACTCGATCGCTCGGAAGAGATCTTATCTCTAGCCGAGATTAACTCGAACGCTCGGAAGAGATCTTATCTCTAGCCGAGATTGAAGCTCGGGGGAGATCTTATCTCCTACAGTCGAGGTTGGCTCGGTCACTCGGAAGAAATCTTATCTCTAGCCGAGGTTGACTCGGTCGCTCGAAAGAGATCTTATATCTGACCGAGGTTGACTCGGACGCTCGAGAGAGATCTTATCTCTAGCCGAGGTTGAAGAACTTCGATCTGCTTATGTTAGGATGAGATTTTCCTCCTATTCCTAATACGGTCACTATTGATTGCTTCTTTCCTGTTACCACATAGTTTATGCACCAAGAAACAACAATATCGAAATGAAAAAAATTTATTGAAAAAAATTACTGACAGTATATTTTTAGATTCTCTATGTTTCAGGATCGTGGGAGCATTGTTTCTCTGAGTTTCTTCAGGCGATAAGCTCCGGGCCGGACAACCTCCTCTATCTTATGCTGGTCTTCTCAATTTGGAGCGAGCTCCTCTTGGCTCTGAGGCTGAGAGATGATGAATCACCAAAGTACCAAGCCCCCCCAGAGGTAACGTTGATGATGTTGGAAGGTGACCGACCTCCTTATTGTTCTTCCATCATGGGTGGTTCTGGCTACAACAGCATTCTTGACCGATTTTCTCCTGCTTCAGACTGGTGTCGGAGGAATTGATCCAGTCGGTCCCTTCTGATGAGCTTCTCGATTTCGTCTCGAAGTTAAATGCATTCCTCAGTATCATGGTCATGGTCATGATGGTTGAGACAGTATTTGCTTCGATTGTGCTTGTTCGGAGGAGACCGTAATTTCTTTGATCTTGGTAGCTGACTCCTAATTTCCATCATAACTTGAGTTTGAGGAGCATTAAGGGGGGCATAGTTGTGGAACCTTTTGGGAGGAGGACTTCTTCGCGCCCTTCTATGGGGGTTTCTTGATAATGAGCTCGAGGAGTTCGGACTCGCTTGTGCCCAGGGGGAGTCCGTGAGCGCGATCAAACTTCACTCGACCCTCCATTGATGGTGGGTCTATTAGACTCGTCTGCTCGTCGTTCTTCTAAGGCTTCTTCGTCCTAGGCCTTGAAGGTCTCTTCAATTTGGAAATAACTTTTAGCCCGAGCTAGCAGATCGATGAAGTCCCTGGGATACTTTTTCTCCAGAGAGAACAGCAAATAATTCTTCTGAAGGCCACCCTTGAGTGCGGCCATGGCAATAGACTGATCCAGATTTTGGACCTCCAAAGCAGCAGCATTAAACTGGGTGACATAAGTTCGGATAGATTTTTTCTGCTTTTGCTTGACATTGATCAGAAAATCCAAACCTCGGTGTGGATGTCGGCTGCTGACGAAGTGAGCCATAAATTGATGGCTCATCTGATCAAAAGAAAAGATTGTACCTGACTTCAACACTAAGTACCAATTTTTTGTCGCCTTCTTTAAGGTAGATGGAAATGCTCGACATAATATGACATCTGGTGCGCCATGGAGTAGCATCATGGTTCGGAAGGCCTTTAAATGATCGACTGGATTAGAGGTTCTATTATAGCTTTTAAATTGAGGGAGCTTGAAGTTTGGCGGAACGGACTCTTGCATAATTCGAAGAGAGAAGGGGGGATCGGTGCAGACATCGTTATAACGAGCCGAGGTGACATGATGGAGTTTCTTAATCCATCGGTCCATCTTCCGCAGTCTGTGATTGAGGGCGTCGTTTTATTTATAGATCTTGGAAGGCTTCCGACTATAAATGGGGAAGGTCTCCTTCAGAGAAGAATCATGATCCGAACATGGATTCTCTGCTCTTTATTTTTTCTTCCCAGGGGCGATGGGTATGCTAGCCCGAGTATTCTTTTTTGGGGTCGATTTCTGATATCTTGATGACGGATTTTCTAATGTAGTCACCATCGGAGGCTACTGCATGGTCTGCACCATCTTGGTAAGACCTTGAACCCACTGCATCAGTAGGTTGAACTGCTCCGTATCCACCATGGCTACAGACGAAACCTGAGTTATCGAAACTGAAGTAGGAGCAATGGATCTGAATGGGATCAGGCCACGAAGGCCGTCGATCATCAGGTCGAAGCTCTCCTGAAAAGTATTTTCTCTCAAAAAAGAACTCTAGAGAGGAAGAAGAGAGATATCTGAAGAGGAAGGAGAGAGATCATCACTGAGCACTCCTTTAAGAACAAACGGATCTCAAGAATACCTCAAGAATAGAGGCGGCCTTTCCTCTAGCGCCAATTCTGTTGGTGCAGAATTTGATTGACGTCGGATCGAGCTAGAGCTGAGGAAGATGAGGTCACCATCGGTGACCTGCAAAATAAAGTTTCGTCTGGAGTCGATGGTGGCGGCTCCGGTAGAACCCTCCGTCGATCAAGTCAGCTTTTCTGGCCAACAGAAATGGAGTGCTCAGAAATAAGTTCGAGAGAGTTTTTGAGGGAAGAGCTTAGAGAAAATATATTTGGAGGGTCCCTTTTATAGATGGAGCTTGAATGATGGTGACGACCATACCGTCTGATAGCAGATTGCTCAAGGTCGCATGGGGTTCGGTACGGAGAGAGAGGTATCGTCAGACTGATAATGACAGTCATGTCATCCGATCGTGGGTCGCATGAGGCTTGTTATGAAGAGAGAGATATTGTCAGAGGTATCGTCAGACTGATAATGACAGTCATGTCATTCGATCGTGGGCCGCATGAGGCTTGTTATGAAGAGAGAGATATTGTCAGACTGATAGTGGCAGCCATGTCATTCGGTAGCATCATTTGTGGCAGACTGATGGCGATCGTTCGTCGAGATTTAATAGCGTAGCTCTGAAAAAGCAGGCATTGGTTGGTTGACTTTGGTATATATTAATTTCAGAGGAGTTCGAACTCCTGAAGGGAATACGTATGGAGGAGATTATTCGGAAGTAATCCACTGGAGGGATCCGACTGAGAAAGAAGTTTGGAAGAAATTCGGCTCCTGAAGGAATTCGATCGAAGAAAAAGTTCGGAAAGAGTTTAGCTTCTATAGACGTCCGACTGAAGGAGTGCGGAGGGAGTTCGGCTCTTATGGAAGTCCGACGGAAGAAGTACGGAGAAAGTTCGACTCTTGTAGGAGTCCGATTGAAGCTCGATCGCTGAGAAGTTTGACTGAAGATCGATCGCTGAGAAGTTCGGTTGGTTGAAAGGATTCGGCTAAGACTCGACCGTTGGAGAGTTTGGAAGGGGCTCGACCGCTGAGAAGTTCAGTCGGCTGAAGGAGTTTGACTAAAACTCGATCGTTGGAGAGTTCGCAAGGGGCTCGGTCGCTGAGGAGTTCGGTCGGCTGAAGGAGTTCGGCTAAGACTCGACCGCTGGGGCTCTTCTATGACTACTAGTTGTATTAGGCTGAGTATCAGATTGGACTTCGATAGGAGTGGGGTTTATTCCTAACAATAGTCTCCCCCACTCTCAAGTTCGAAACTCAAAGGAAGGGAGTGCAGAAAAGGCAACTATCGAAGTCTTCTTCAGGACTTTACGCCAGTTCAGGTTAAAGCTCGGGGGAGATCTCATCTCCAGCCAAAGTTGAAGTTGAAGTTGAGGCTTGGAAGAATCTCGTCTCCAATCGAGGTTGAAGGAGATCTCATCTTCTATGATTGAGGTCGAAGGTTAGGCTCATCAGGGGAGATATTATCTCCAGCAGTCAAGGTTGAAGGTTAAACTCCTCGGAGGAGATTCCATCTTCTGTGGTCGAGGTTAGCTCGGTCACTTGAAAGAGATCTTATCTCTGGCTGAGGTCGAAGCTCAGGAGAGATCTTATCTCTTGCAGCCGAGGTTGGCTCGGGGGAGATCTTATCTCCTATAGCCAAGATTGAAGCTCAGAAAAGATCTTATCTCCTATCGAGGTTGACTCGATCACTTGGGAGAGATCTTATCTCTAGTCGAGGTTGACTCAATCGCTCGGAGGAGATCTTATCTCCTGCAGTCGAGGTTGAAGCTTGGGAGAGATCTTATCTCCTACAGTCGAGGTCGGCTCGATTGCTCGACAGAGATCTTATCTCTAGCTGAGATTGACTTGGGCGCTCAGAAGAGATCTTATCTCTAGCCGAGGTTGACTTGGACGCTCAGAAGAGATCTTATCTCTAGTCGAGGTTAACTCGATCGCTCGGAAGAGATCTTATCTCTGGATGAGGTTGACTCGATCACTCGAGAGAGATCTTATCTCTAGTCGAGATTGACTCGAATGCTCGGAAGAGATCTTATCTCTGGCCGAGGTTGAAGCTTGGAGAAGATCTTATCTTCTGCAGCTGAGATTGGCTCGGTCACTCGGAAGAGATCTTATCTCTAGCCGAGGTTGACTCGGGTGCTCGGGAGAGATCTTATCTCTGGTCGAAATTGACTCGGATGCTCGGGAGAGATCTTATCTCTAACCAAAGTTGAAGCTCGGGAGAGATCTTATCTCCTACAGCTGAGGTTGGCTTGGTCGCTCGAAAGAGATCTTATCTCTAGCCGAGGTTAACTCGGACGCTCGGAAGAGATCTTATCTCTAGCCTAGGTTGAAGCTCGGAAAGATCTTATCTCCTACAGCCAAGGTTGGCTCGGTCGCTCGAAAAAGATCTTATCTCTAGTCGAGGTTGACTCGATCACTCGGAAAGAGATCTTATCTCCGACCGAGATTGAAGCTTAGGGGAGATCTTATCTCTTGCAGCCGAGGTTGGTTTAGTCGCTCGGAAGAGATCTTATCTCTAGTCGAGGTTGACTCAGGTGCTCGAAAGAGATCTTATCTCTAGTCGAGGTTGCTCTTATCTCTAGCCGAGTTGACTCGGTCGCTCGAGAGAGATCTTATCTCTAGCCGAGGTTGACTCGGTCGCTCGGAAGAGATATTATCTTTAGCCGAGGTTGACTCGAATGCTCGAAAGAGATCTTACCTCTAGCCGAGGTTGACTCGGGTGCTCGGAAGAGATCTTATCTCTAGCCGAGGTTGACTCGATCGCTCGGGAGAGATCTTATCTCTGACGGAGGTTGACTTGGGCGCTCGTAAGAGATCTTATCTCTGGCGGAGATTGACTCGGATGCTCGGGAGAGATCTTATCTCTAGCCGAGGTTGACTCGATCACTCGAGAGAGATCTTATCTCTGATCGAGGTTGACTCGGGTGCTCGAAAGAGATCTTATCTCTAGTCGAGGTTGACTCGATCGCTCGAAATAGATCTTTATTTGGTCGAGGTTGACTCGAGCACTCGGAAGAGATCTTATCTCTAACCGAGGTTAACTTGGATGCTCGGGAGAGATCTTATCTCTGGTCGAGATTGAAGCTCGGAGGAGATCTTATCTCCTACAGTCGAGGTTGGCTCGGTCAGTCGGGAAGAGATCTTATCTCTAATTGAGGTTGACTCGATCGCTCGGAAGAGATCTTATCTTGGTCGAGATTGACTCGGTCACTCGAAAGAGATCTTATCTCTAGTCGAGGTTGACTCAGACGCTCGAAAGAGATCTTATTTTCTGCAGTCGAGGTTGACTTGATCGCTTGAAAGAGATCTTATCTCTAGCCGAGGTTGACTCGATCGCTCGGTAGAGATCTTATCTCTGATCGAGGTTGACTCGGATGCTCGAGAGAGATCTTATCTCTAGCTAAGGTTGAAGAACTTTGACCTACTCATGTTAGGACGGGGTTCTCCTCTTATTCCTAACATGGCCACTATTGATTGCTTCTTTCCTGTTACCACATAGTTTCTATACCAAGAAACAACAATATCGAAATAAAGAAATTTTATTGAAGAAAAATTACTGACAGCACATTCTCAGATTCTCTATGTTTCAAGATCGTGGGAGCGTTGTTCCTTCGAGTTTCTTCAGATGATAAGTTCCAGACCGGACGACCTCCTCTATCTCATGTTGGCCTTCTCAATTTAGAGCGAGCTCCTCTTGGCTCTGAGGTTGAGAGATGATGGATCGTCGAAGTACCAAGCCCCCCCAGAGGTAATGTTGATGATGCCGAAAGACGACCGACCTTCTTGTTGTTCTCCCATCATGGGTGGTTCTAGCTACGACAGCACTCTTGGCCGATCTTCTTCTACTTCAGGCTAGTATCGGAGGAATTGACCTAGCCGTTCCCTCCTGATGAGCTTCTCGATTTTGTCTTGGAGCTGAATGCATTCTTCAGTATCGTAACCATGGTTACGATGGTAGAGATAGTATTTGCTTCGATTGTGCTTGTTCGGAGGAGACCGTAATTCTCTGATCTTGGTAGTTGACTTCTAATTTTCATTAGAACTTGAGTTTGAGGAGTGTTAAGGAGGGCATAGTTGTGAAACCTTTTGAAAGGAGGACTTCTTCGCACCCTTTTGTCGGAGCTTCCTTGATGACAAGCTCGAGGAGTTCGAGCTCACTTACGCCCAAGAAAAGTCCGTGAGCGTGGCCAAACTTCACTTGGCCCTCCATCAACAGTGGATCTATTAGACTCATCCGTCCATCGCTCTCCTAAGGCTTCTTCGTTCTTGGCCTTGAAGGCCTCTTCAGCTCAGGCATAACCTTCAGTCCGAGCTAGTAGATCGACGAAGTTTTTGGGATACTTCTTCTTCAAGAAGAACAGTAAATCATTCTTCTGAAGGCCACCCTTGAGTACGGCCATGGCAACAGACTGGTCCAAATTTTGGACCTCCAAAGCAGCAGTGTTAAATCAGATGACATAAGCTCGAATAGATTCTTCCTACTTCTGCTTGATATTCATCAAAAAATTCGAATCTCGGTGCGGACGTCGGCAGCTGATGAAGTGAGCCACAAATTGATGGCTCATCTGGTCAAAAGAGAAGATCGTACCTGATTTCAATGCTGAATACCAATTTTTTGCCACTTCCTTTAAGGTAGATGGGAATGCTCGGCATAATTTGATATTTGGTGCACCATGGAGTAGCATCATGGTCTAGAAGGCCTCCAAATAATCTACTGGATTAGAGATTCCATTGTAGCTTTCAAATTGAGGAAGCTTAAAGTTCAGCGGAATAGGCTCTTGCATAATTCAGAGAGAGAAGGAGGGATCGGTGCAGACGTCATCATAATGAACCGGGGTGACATGGTGGAGTTTCTTAATCCATCGGTCCATCTTCCACAGTCTGTGATCGAGGGCGTCGTCTTGGTTGCAGATCTTGAGGGGCTTCCGACTATAAATGAGAAAGGTCTCCTTCAGAGGAGAATCATGATCCGAACATGGATCCTCTACTCTCTATTTTTTCTTTCTACGGATGATGGGTACTTTAACCTGAGTACTCTTTCTTGGGTTCAATTTTTGATATCCTGATGGCAGGTTTTCTGATGGAGTCACCACCGGAGGCTGCTGCATGGCCTGCACCTTCTCGGTGAGGCCTTAAACCCACTGCATCAAAAGGTTGAACTGCTCTGCATCCATCGCAGCTACAGATGAAATCTGAGTTGTCGGGACTGAAGTAAGAGCAGATGGATCTGGACGGGATCAGGCCACGGAGGCCGTCGATCATTAGGTTGAAGCTCTCCTAGAAGGCATTTTCTTTTGAAAAAGAACTCTAGAGAGGAAGAAGAGAGATCTCTAAAGAGGAAGAAGAGAGATCGTTATTAAGTACTCTTTTAAGAACAAGGGGACCTCAAGAATAGAGGCGGCTCTTCCTCTAGCGTCAATTCTGTTGGTGCAGAATTTGGTTGACGTCGGATCGAGCTGGAGTTGAGAAAGACGAGATCGTCGTTGGTCATCTGCAAAACAAAGTTTCATTCGGAGTCAGTGTTGGTGGCTATGGCAGGACCCTCCGACGATCAAGTTAGCTCTTCTGGCCAACAGAAATGAAGTGCTCAGGAATGAGTTCGGAAGAGTTTTTGAGAAAAAAGTTTAGAGAAAATATATCTGGAGGATTTCTTTTATAAATGGAGCTTGAATGATGATGACGACCATACCATCTGGTAGCGGGCCGCTCGAGGTCGCATGGGGTTCGGTACGAAGAGAGAGATATCGTCAGATTGGTAGTAGCAACCATGTCGTCCGATCGTAGGCCGCATAAGACTTGTTACGAAGAGAGAGGTATCGTCAGATTGATAGTGGCAGTCATGTCATCCGATAACGTTGCCTGTGGCAGACTGATTGCGACCATTCATTGAGATTTAATAGTCGTAGCTCTGAGAAAGCAGACATTGGTTGGTGGACTTCGGCATATATTAATTTCAGAGGAGTTTGGACTTCTGAAGAAAATACGTCTGGAGGAGATTATCTGAAAGTAATTCGCTGGAGGGATTCGACTGAGAAAGAAGTCCGAAAGAAGTTTGGCTCCGGAGGAGTTTGATCGAAAAAGAATTTGGAAAGAGTTCGGCTTCTGTAGGCGTCCGACTGGAAGAGTGCGGAGGAAGTTTGGCTCTCATGAAAGTCCGATGGAAGGAGTACGGAGAAAGTTTGGCTCTAGTAGGAGTCCGACTGAAGCTCAGCCGCTGAGAAGTTCGGTCAGTTGAAGAAATTCAGCTAAGACTCGACTGCTGGGAAGTTTGGAAGGGGCTCGATCGCTGATGAGTTTGGCTGGCTGAAGGAGTTCAATTAAGACTCGACCGCTGGAAAGTTCGGAAGGAGCTCGATCGCTGAGGAATTCGGTCTGCTGAAGGAGTTCGATTAAGATTCGACCGCTGGGGCTCTTCCGTGACTACCGGTTGCATTAAGCTGAGCATCAAACTGGACTTCGGTAAGAGTAGAAATTATCTCCAATACGATGTAATTTATATTTTTGACCGTTAACATGAGAATTATTCTTGAAATCCGCCTCATCGTGTTTATAACATGCGTAGAGTATAACAGTATTAGTGTGCCTAATACAAAGATTAGGATGGCGCTAACTTGATTGCTCATTATGTCTTTCACTAATATTGTTAATTCCCTTTAGTGATATGTTCTTTTGTTTGCACTTGATTGCTTGCAAGATCTATTATCTCAATTTAACCTTTACATTGAGTAATTCATCTATTCTCTGGGTATATATAGAGACAAGCCTAGTCTAGTCTCATTTAGGTGGTTATAAAGGTCTAAACTCATGATTTCTATGAAATTTTGGACTCGAAACAAATCCTTAAGGATATCAAAAGATTTTTATTGAAGTAGTTTTTTTAATGTGCCATAATTATATTCAAAATATTATACAAAGTCAACTATTTAGCATTTTTTATTACTATAATTTATATCAATTTTGTCATTATATGTTAGCATCCCTCATCTTTGCCAATCATCCTGATATAATCGGGCTATAGCAATTCCTCCATCAGCATCACTACTTCGCTACGGTTGTAGCTATGTTCCTAACATTGTCACCTCTTTCCGCATTGTGCCAAATAGCACACATTCCTTCGACGCCGACAACTTATTATCTACACTGTACACACCACGTTGCTTTGCACACAGCCAATAATGATAATTAATTTCTATTAATATTATTCATCAAGCATGCATGTCAATGCACCATCACATAAATGTGGCTATGATTGACTGCATACATGATCAAGTTGGTGCATGTAGTGTAGGCAATAATTTCTCCTCAACCCTCTCACCGGTGAAAACATTCCAACAAGAAGAATCCTATCACCTCCACCATCTCCTTTGTCCTCGCTTTGCTGACAATGCAGATCAAAAGTTTGTCTCCTCTCAATTAACTAAGGTCATGGTATCCGCTTATTGCATGCATGAAAATTTCCACTTAGGCATCGTTGATGCATGCTGCCATCTTGAAGTCGTCTCATCTTCTCTTATGTTGCATCATGCCATCATATTAGGACAGATGCGATGTGTTCTAGGTACCAAGAGGGGGACAGTCCATATTTTCTTAGATTCTATGTCTGCATTCGAAAGATAGCCTTTTGCCTTGGAACTTCGTCATTAGGATCCAGGTCATCGTACTCGCTGTAGTGTTGGACCAAATTATGGGACATGGGCAAAGGGGTGGAGAAGTAGGAAATGGAAGTGGGCTTAGTCAGCGAGATGAATGAAAGAGTTAAATTCTAGCTAATAAAATGAAAGGCTTGTATGCTTCGGTCCTTTTCCACTGAAAAGATGACAACCGATCTAACTGTTGGTGGGTGGGTTTGTGATCAGAATCACCGATCCTTGTGCGACATTGTATCATTTTGGATCTTTTAATCATGGCTCATTTGATCTTTGAATTATTTCATTGGAGGGACCGATCGAGACTTTGAGATTTGATTATATAAATTAGAAAAGCTCGTCTCGCTTGGCATAAGTGCTTAGGAAACCCCTTGGTACGAGAATGCAATTTCAAGATATAGAACCTCTCATCTCAAACTTGGGTATAGTATCTAATGTGAGTACGTTCAACGTTCAACGGTTGATCTAGAATTGATTGCACCTTGGTGCTCCAAAAATTATTAGCTAGACCCATTCCATTGTAAGTAAAGTCAATAAAAAATTCACACATCAGTTAACTAATCCTGATTCATCATACTTAGTTCAGCATCTACAAAAGACTTTGCTTACGGTAGAAGGAGTTTACCTAAAAATTTTTTCATCGCATGGGAGATGAGCAGATATCCCTAGCATCCGGGAAAGTTCCATTGCATCATAGCGACCACTTATTTGGGTCATGCTATTTATTTATGTATTTAGATCGTACAATTTATTCAAAATAAATATGTTATAAAGATATAAATATAAAATAATATTTTATAAAAAAAATAATTTAATATATTTACAAAACTATATATTTAAAAAATCTAAAAAGTTAAAGTACATAAAGCATGGCTTGAAGAAGAAAAAGGAGGGGAACAGTCAAGCCAAAACTAAGATCCTAAACTCTAAACCTAAAATTTTAACATTATGTTGTAACCGAACACCCTTAAAAAAAAAAGAAAAAAGAAAAGAAAAACTCATTTCAAATATCTTCAAATAAGTAATAGCACTCAAATAAAAAAACTCATTTCACCCGGAAGATAAGACCAAAAATAAACAAACATTGAAATAAACCACATATCAATAGCATAGCAAACCCATCAACCTAAACGGAAAGAATGATAACTTAGAACACGGAAAAAAAATAAAAAATAACCAAGAAATCAAAGATATAATTATAGATATGGATGAAATCATATCAAATATGATTATATTAATATTAATATTAATATATCAATATTTATATTAATATAATATTATATTTATTAAGATATTAATAAATTTATCATATTAAAATATTAATATTATATCAACATAATATAACATCTATTAGTATTATATTAATATAATAAATTATTACAATCTAATATTATATTATGATATATTAATATTATATTTATATTAATATAAATATAATATTATTATATATATAAAATTTAGGAGCAACATGTATGGTCTTATAAGTATAATAGATATTTTATATATTTTTTTTAAAAAAATAGATGTTCAATCAAACATAAATCATTTTTCAATAAATTATTTTTCATGACCAATTAAATATACCAAAATTTTATTCTCAGAAAATAACTTTTCAGAAATCGACTTCTTAATAAGTTACTTTGTGGTTTGAAAAAATTCTTTCCATGAACCAAACAAATCCTAAAAGTAGCATAGCTATTATTCAAAATAGTGGTAGTAGTTAGTGGCAACACAAATAATAACAATAGTTGTAATAGTAACAGTGATAACAGTAGCAATAGCAGTAATAACAATAATAAAAAAAAGCAACAACAATAGCAACAGTAATAATTACAGCCAGTTACAAGCAGTAGCAGTAACCATGGTAAGGGGAACAGTAAAAGTGAATCAAGACATCTAAATAATCTCATTGTAATTGAAAAGATTCTATCAAATTAAGAGTAGGCCAACATTTGTACAGGAAGATACAAGGATAATGAGGGATACCGGGCAACGAGAATAGTTGATGAAATGTGCAAGAGAGACAAAAGAACACCCTACAAGTTAGCCATCCACTTAAGTAATTAATCAATGCCATCATTTTCAACTAGGTAGGCAGGAATACATCCACAGAACCCGCGCAGTGGAGTTGGACTGCAGTGAAAGCTACATGGTGGCAATCTGCTTTTCCCATGATCTCAGTGATCTTAAGCCGTAAAATGATTTATATGGAATCCGAGATCCGAATCTTAAATTTTTAAAACCAATCCAGAACGAACCAAGCTTTCTCGTTCAATCTTTATCAACCGGTGCCACGTCATGAAGCAATGACAATAACTATATAAAAAAAAATTTACTGTCTGGACCTCAGGTACCAAGATACTTGGACCTGAAACTAAAACCAAAAGCCATAAAAATTGGAACAATCGTACAAGTCGACAAATGAAAACACCATCCATTAACATCTGGAGAATGATAATACCTACAACAAAGCAACTAAATATGATTACAGGTAAAGATGGGCATCATTCTACATCCAGCAGAAGTGCTCTAAAATTGAGAGGGTCCAACATTAAAAAAGAGGATTCTCACAAGAGTTAAGAAGATGAAGCATCTTTTCCTATAAACTAACAGAAAATTTGGCATCGAGTGCAGAGCCCACCAAAATGCACAGAAGAGAACCTTGCAAGAAGGCTCTCAGGAGGGGCGGGTTCTCTTGTTGCTGCATGACGGGCACTTGTACTGCTTGATGTGCTCAGCTCTAGCAGGGGTGATCTTAACACATTTGCCATGAAACCACTGTTCGCATATGTCGCAGCAGATCCAGAACTCATCTGTTGCATTGTTATCCCCGCACGCACCACACAAGGTCTCTCCATGCTCCTCTTCATCTTCCTCATCCAGACCTTCATCTTCTTCCTTTGGCTGCCCCTTTGAATACTTGGCCTGGGACTCCGATGCTCTCTGATTTATAGCCGGACAACACAAAGGGCAGAGGTGATCAAGAAGAGGGAGTGGAAGATAATGATTTGACTGCAAGCAAATATAGATCAATGTAGATGAATGATATGTTGGATGAAGGTTGCAAATTTCCACCCTTCACGGAGATGATGGGCCCATGAGTGGATTGGCACCCCATCAAGATGGCATGAAGGTCATAGTTCTCGTATAATTTCCCAAAAACAGATGGCATATGCATGCTGCGAGCCTTCATTCATTAACAAGGGAAAACTTGTAGGATAGAAAACGTAAAAAGAGGGTAATCAAAACTACGATCCCATATAATTACACCAATTTGACTGGAGGATAATGTGGCCCATTTACAAGATGATTTACATGCCCATTTAATTCTAGAGAAAAATGTGATTTACTCACCAACCTCCCACAAATAATCAGAATAAGTTTTTATGAGCAAGAACAGATATGCAAACATAAATAGTCAGAACAAAAATCAATCAATGTTTCCCCCTTACCAAAGTCTGCATAATGTCAACTTCTAATATGCATAGAAAACATGTCTAACCTGAATGATCGTGAAACTTGCAGGTGTTCTGTTTTAGGGCACAAAACAATTGTCACCTAATACCATATAACCAATTAAATCTTTGGCTTAGAGAATTTAGTTTTTTTTCCATATAAGGAGACTGTGATAATCATGCAAGACCAATCGCAAAGTTCAGTCAAACCATGGAGAGGACTTAAAACTTTACCACTTTAGAGTTTGACTTGGATTTTTTACTGCTGTGATTGGAACCCGATGTTTTTACTTTGTTCTTCCCATTCACAACTTCATAAATGGTAGGCAGTTCGTTAATCAAGCCAAACAGGCGCTTCCTGCATCATAAATACCAACAGAAGCTTAGTGGAGTGCCATAAAATTAAAGGATGGAATCTGTCATTGCTTGATTTCACCAGAAAAATGGAACAAGATAAGATGAGAATGCTCTGGAGGAATAGAAATAAAAAGAAACTGAAATGATGGGAAAAGCAAATATAATTATCAAATCATGCATACCGATACCAATTCAGGAATAACAATTCGAGCCAGCAAGTTTGACACAAACATCACTTACATCAAATTTCACATCTAGGTCCAAATTCCAGAAGGAATTACTTTTGCTGTTATGCCTTATATAACTACATTTTACTTATTTCTTTGATAATCTGTCAACAGGTCTGCTTAGTTAATGGTAACAGACTAGTCCAAGTTTCTGACCAAATTAGTTTTATGAAACAATACTAAATAAAGGATATCCAACCAAATCTCATAACCTAATTCCAAGGGGAGAATCCAATCTCATTTATATGAAATATCAACAAATCATCGAGTCCTATCAACAATCAAGTTAAATCCTTCACCCAAGCCTCTAGTCAAGCTTTAAAACTTCAATTAGATCTCCACTCTTCCCCTCCATATTATTGATTCTTCAAGATTCTTCAAGAAAAGTCCCACATCCATGTCCATATTAGGCCTTCCCTCTTAGGTGCATGCACATATCATCTCAGTCAGTTCTATATTCCATAGTTTCAAGCGACACCTAAGCTTCATATATCCTACACAATTCAATCACAATCCTTCCTCTTATCACCACACATGATACATTAATTTTAGCATTGTCATCTCTAAGAACTTGTCAGAAATCTTTGACATTTTACATCTTTCACCATTCTGATAGTGCAGGTACAGCATTCAAATCAGAAGAGAAACCTGCTCAGGCCCTTTTCAATGCCTAACCATTATTATTATCCAACAATACCTGCCCATGCCCTGTAGACTTTCTTGAACCCCTGAGTATGAGCTGATCACAGAACACTGTGACTCCGTGACATAAACGATAACACTGACTCAAAATTCCCAGCAAATACTCTATTTCTAAAACAATACAAATATTGTTAATATGCATTAAAAAAATTGCATATGTAATGCATAAATTGTGTTTAAAAATTGCAAGCACTACTTGAATATCAGCATATCATTTATTATGTTCATTAATATTCTCTTTAAAAACCATATGTGCAGACCTCTAAATGACACTGCTCACATAAACAAGCAGGCACATGTATATGCATCTATCTGTATTCCATGGTAATCAGTCATGGAGACCTGTATACCAGAATAAAAACTCTAGCGAAACAAAATATTAGGGTACACTACTAGCGATCAAACCTCTGAGCACTACAAAGCACATAACATAAACAACACTAACATATTTGAGTGCCGTACCAAACTACTGACTAATGAATCAGACCTATTAAACAAATAAAATATATTACAAACGTATATTACGTTCATATCATCAAAATGTTATATGTGTAGATAAAGAGTTCGTATGAGTATCCGCTGGCAAGTATTTTATAGCCATAAGTTGAAAACAAGAATGATAAAAAATCATAAAACCTTTTTTATTCATTTGAACTGTGCAAAGCAAGTATTTTTCTTGAAGACCTGCATCATCTGACTTTCTAGAATGTTTAAGCAAAAAAAATATTAATAATAATAACAAATTACTTCATTAGCTTCAAGCGATACTTTAACATAAAAACACATCTTTTCATTGCTTGATCCAATTAAATCCGCAAAAGAGACTTAAAAAAACAGCTCTTGCATTGCCAGAGAAAGTTAACCATGATCTGCATATGTTAAAAATTAGTGAAAAACCACAACTGGAACACCCCTCCCCCTTTTCAGGGTAACAATCTCTTCATAATAAAATATATTTCAGAATCTTGAATATAAAAGTATATTTAACTATTAAAAGAATGAACTTTGTATGCCGGGGGCACGGATGTTTGGTAACTTTGTATCCACTTAAAGAAGAGCACATTTATAAAATAGACGGTCCGGCAGCTGGGGAATATTTATATCATAGTAGAAGCCCCAGGCAAGCATCAACTCTAATCCAAGAAGGAATTAAGCAACCAAATATCTGCAACAATTTTTTATATTTGTTTCTTTTTCTGGGTTTCCTTGTTAGTAGTCTAGCTGCAGGTCTCCAATAAAGATGTTCTGGAAAACTTCCATTCTACCTACCTTGACACCTTGAACAGAATGATACTATTACAAGTCAAGCAGACATTATTATAGCCCAGAATTCATGCATGCATCATTATTATGGCAAAAATCATCACCCATATTAAGGAAACTGAAATCGAGCCCACAACTTGCAAGCTGTTGTGATAGGATGGAAGAAATCATACATATGAAAAATTGAACAGTGACAACCAAAAGATAATCACATTGTCGACCTCAGTTGGAAAAGGGTCACAGAGTTCAATAAGGTACCCCATGCAACCAATACACAGATGAAACTTTTCGACTTTTAAGCATCTAACCCAAAAAGTTGCGTAAACGGAGAAATGAAGACAAGAACAATAATAAAAATCTAATGGGCATATAAAAATGATAAAAAAGCAAGGTTTTAAAAACTGCCAGAACAGGACACTATGGATGGTACCGTACCACTCCAGCAAAAAAGGGCACCAGTACACAGTGCGTTGGTACAGGATGCAGTCCTGCACCATGTGTCGATACCTGGTATCCTACCAGTTTTTCAAGAAACTGGTATGCCCTCCGGTACCAGTTTAAAACCATGGTAAAAGGTGAATATAAGAAGTCATTACAATAAATCTCCCAGGGAAGCTTGATTTGATTAATCACCTGTCAGCTTTATCAAATCCAAATCTAGCACCAAAATAAAATGCAACAGAAAGTAACCACGCATCACTGTGTACAGCGACCAGAGACAACCAATCTTTCTCTTGCATTCCATCCCTTGCAAAGTTAATGCCCAATACAGGCTCTGGGAGCTCTGGAGGTACCTCTTCCGCAGGCAAATTAACCTCCCAGTGCTCATTGGGAAATCCATAGAGGCACAAATTTTCCTTTTCTGCAACAAGAATCATTTAAATGAGAAGCACAACCATAAAAATCTATCTTATAAAACCATAATGCTAGCAATCTGCTTGGTCAATAAATAATTAACTCCGTAAATCATTCGGGCATGTGAAACAATTTGTATGAAAGTACGAAACTCTACAATTTTATTCAGCATTGAAAGAATATCAGGGTTTAGCGTAATCTTAGTAACATGGCACTGGTCAAAGTAATTTGTGCATATACATATATTAGTAAAGTGGCAAAAACAGAACCGGCAAGCCCCTTCATGCTACAGCAATGAATACTTACAATTACAAATTACTACATTTAAAGCACCACAAAAATATGTAAAAAGAACATTTCAGTCAAATAAACTAATTTGGCTTTAACAAGGATCTTTGCCTCTTCCATGTCTTGAGGTGCCTACTCTATTTAAATTAGAGGGTTCCTCAGCTCATCATTCCAACATTGTATTTAAAAAAAGAAAATTATCAGTTAACACCAAAGTGAAGCAAGATAAAGGGTATATTGGATATTACATGAAACAAAATCATTATCATCAAGAAATGAATGAACAATTGACAAACTTATAAAACACAATGAAAAATATTGAAAATAAAAAAAGAATAATGAACACACTTTGCTATTGATGCTCAAAATTTTCGTATATTACCTCCAAAGACTCTCAAGATGGGAAAATTTCCATTGGAAACCCTTAAATTTTGGTCAACAAAAACATTATTCAACATTGTTAAAATATCACAAAGAATTAGGTGGCAGCTCCATAGACCTATATCAATGTTTCACTAAAAACTTTGAAATATAAGATTCTGGAGTATATCTAAGTTAACTAAGCTTTCCATTGTTTTGTACCTAGACAATCAAAAAATTGTTTAAAAAAATTATAACAAAAAAATCATGTTTAGAGTGCAATTTTTCATTTTAGTGTTGAATGACAATTTAAAATATCGCAATCCAAATGCAAGTGGGATTTGAGTTTTCAGATGGCCATACCCATGTAATATGTCTGCTTTCCTTTAGTTGAGTTTGAAACAATACATTGCAAACCTTATCAAAACTAACAAAATCTAAATTTAGCATTATTTCCAACATCAGAAAAAAGGGGTGAGGGGAGGGAAATGGCAAACAAATTAATGTAGATAGCCATCTGTACAATGAGTTAGGCTGCAAATGATAATTCTAGCACAAACTCCTAGAATGGCACCAACTTTATATCGACATCAGCTAAATATGAAACATTTGTAATCTTAGAGATTCAACAGAAATTTAGCAAGATGCTTATGGATCTACCATTAGTTTGAGATTTTCAGTAGTTTGGGAAATGAGATTAATAAAGAAAGATTAATGAACTGGTGGAACCTTAAAGGAGTCAAATACATATGACTTTGAAAACCATCCATCCCTTATCTGAATCATAGAATGAGAGCTGGAATGGAATGGAAATTCCAGCTTTAGCTCCATTCCAGTAATCTCAATTGCTTGAATCACCAGTCCCTCAAATAGAGGAATTGTGTTCCGCTCTTAATTGGAAGGAAGGTTACTGACATAAGAATAAGAATGAATGATATTTTTATGGTACAAACTACTTACTAGTGTTTGTTGTATAAAATGGGAATAAATGACATGTTTGGTATGAATAATTTTAAAACATTCATCGAATAAAATGGACATTAATACTTTGATTAACAATTGAATCCAAAGAAAAATTGATGCTATTAGGATGAATAGTGAAAATGTAAAATAATAATCATTATTATATAATAATGGTTGTCATCTAAAAGTACAATCTATAACAGGAAAGCCTTTGAGGCCTGCTTCTTGCAGCTTGCCCCAGGGCTTCAGTTCTTTTCAGTTTATTCTAGATGCTTCTCAACAGCCGGCTTCATGAAGGGTGAAATTGGGGGTGGAACTTTACCATCTCTACCAAATGGGGCCCACATATATCTTTTCAGGGGCCAACCACACCACTAAAAGTTATTGAAAAAAAAAAAAAGATTCCTCCCACAATCTCCGAGGCCTTCACAGTTCAAAGTTTCCTCCCAGCTTCCAACTCATTCTTCTTGGACCCACCCCTAAAGCCCCACCCCCACACCCCGCCACCTTAATTAAAAAAAAAAGAAAAAGGAGTAAAAATTATCATACACATATCCTCCCCTTCAAAACTGAAATAAATAAATAATCCACACACATATTCTCCCCTTCAAAACTGTTCTTTTTTTTTAATTTTTTTTATTTTTAAGTATTAACCCCTTCCCACCATGCACAAAAAAGAAAAAAAAAAGAATAGAAAAATCCTGTGCATGTTCTGTTTCCCACATACTCCTCTTCCTCATTTTCAAAAAGTAAAAAAAAATCCTCAGACCCTAGCTTCAACTAGCTCACCATAAAAAAAAAAAAAGAAAAGAAAAGAAGAAGAAGAAGAAGAAGAAGACATTTGCGCATGTGGAAGACTCTAGTATGTATAATATATAAGATAATGAAGGCCTCCAAAACAATTCAGACAGCCAATACCCTAAAATTCCATTATTTTCCTTTGTTAAGGATATGTCCAATAGATTAACCAACCTATTTGAATAATTGAATGAATTATCAGTCCTTTCCTATGCAATCCTTCATTCATTACCAAAAAATGGCATAGGAATGGGAAATCCAATTATGTATCTTTCATTCTCATTTCATTATATTTCTGTTTCTCCAATGAATCAAAAAATAGCATAAATTCAATAATGATGATTTAAGCATTCTTGAACCTAACATTCCAAAAGTAGAACTGATTTGAGCATTTCTCACTAAAGGCTCGATACCTAAGCACACCTAAAGTAAACATGCTCACATGTCTTAAAACTCCCATGACAAAGTATAAAGCCACATGATTGGAATGGCCTAGAAGTAACCCTAAATAACCAATAACAAATTCGGCTATCTATGGAAAGGTAGAACTGAAATTGACTAGAACTTTGGATATTCAATTAATTTTGTTAGTTATAAGTGCTTGTCTTATAATATTCCAGGCTCTTTGTTTTGCTCATTGTTTTAGGCAAGATTTGCAAATATTGAAATCCCAGTCATCTTGGTGGGTGGCCAATGCCAAGATGAACCCAGATCCTGGTTTATGTAACCTGAAATGGTAAGCTGGGAATTTATGGAAAGGACCAGCATATTATAAGATTTCAGCCAATATTATCAAAAACCAAGATATATGAAATATCAACAAATTTCGTAAAGTCTAGATTAATCACCAATTTAAAGCATTCACTCTAGTATTTGATTTTTCTTTAGAATCGGCCAATCACTAAATTGTTCAAATAAAGCTATAAAAAAGAATTACAAAATCTCAACCAAAATATTTGTACTATAAAATAGAATTACAAAATGTCAATCAAAATATTTATATCATATTGGTCAATATATCAGGATATATCAATCTATAGCGGTCAGGATAATGAAGGGTATTGGTAGGCATTGAAAACTGATATGGTTCAAGATCTTGGCCTGAATGAAAACCTTGGTTTTGAGGGCATAAATGATACCGAAACCTCTAGGGGAAGTAAGAAAATTTATCTTCCTTTTCTCATTGTCATTGCCATTGCAGCATGTGCGTGGCCCTTACTGCATGCCCCAAGCCATAAGGGCCACACAGACCTGACATCACATCATCCTTATCGGTCGTTTTACATGCTTGACAAGTATTTATACATATAAATTCATAAACTATCATTACAGCCTGTAGTAACAATGCTGACATTTCTTTCCATCTTCCTACCTCCTTATCTTCTGTATCCTTACTCCTCTTTGTTCTTCTTCTTGCTATATTAATTTCCATCACTTCAGAAATTAATTAATACTGCTTTCTATCATCTGCATGTACGTGCGTATACATATGTACCTAAGGTCTTCTTTCAATTTTTAAAGGTTCAGAATACCACTGTATTTCCTGATACATGCGTAGGCAAAAAATAATTTTTGAAAGAAAACTTCAGGGCCAGTGTGCCACTAGATTAACTAGTGTATAGGCGTATGTCCATATAAAGTGTAGGTGAAGTGATATTGTACCACCTTTCTAATGGTACTTTGTTTGACATCGTAACCTGGTATGGTAAACTACGAGAAATAAGCAGTTCATATGAATGAAACAAAACAAGTGCAAATTTAAAAAGGTGAGAAAACTCACGCACAATATTAGCAAGTAGACATCATAGGAGGGGAAAACAACTGGTGGAAACGTTTCATTGCATTGAGAAACCACATAACGTTTACCATTTAAACCTGGCCATAAATTTCAAATCTCCAATATAAAACAACGGAAATCTATAAATATCGCAAACCCTAAGAAACCCCTACTTGGAATTCCTCGCTAAAAAGCACCTAAAATAGTTCGCACTTATCAAGGTAACTGTAATTTCCCAGTAATAACGGTACTAGAAGTTAAATTTTCTCCGCAGAAGACAGTACATGTTTGCACAGATGGACCAGTTAAGGACCCTGCAAAACTTCCTGCACCTTTAAAAAAAAGAAAAAGAAAGAAAGAAAAGCAAAAAGGACAAAAATTAAACAAGTAACAATTACATAAAATATACTAAAATCCAAAAATTAAAACAAATATCGAAAAAAAAAAAGGAACCCACACATGCAACGACAACAAACAACGGGGGGAACGCAAAGATTAACTAAAAAGGGGGGCACAAAAAAAAAAAAAAAAAAAAAAAAAAAAAAAAAAAAAGCAAATTTCTCACCAGGGTCGCACTGTTGGTAGAAATCCTCCACATCTGCATCACCCCAGACGAAAAAAATCATTAAATCGACAAAAAAATCAGCAAAACCGAACCGAAATGGCATCTCTTTTTTTTCACGAAAAATCTTAAGAAAAGACGAGGTGGAAGATTTGAGCTCACCGGTGGTGAGGGCTTTGACCATCCCCGCCCTCCGGCCCTTGAAGTCCCGGAAGACCTCCTCCACCGTCTTCGGGTTGTACAGCGCCGATCCTCCGTCCATTCCCCAGCTCCAAAGACAAGAACGAAGATAGAATTCGAGAGATAGTGAGAAGATTGAGAGGAAAATAACAGGAAATTAGAGGAATTGGAGGTGGGAGAGGGGAGGGAGGGAGAGAGTGGTTTTTATTTTTTTAAGGGAGGGAAAAATGTAAGGAAAAAAGAACTATATATTTTGACCTCGTAGATGTGGGGGCGGGGGAGGGGGGGGGGGCGGACTTGAGAGGCTTTTTTATTTTTTATTTTTTGGGTGCAGACCTGAGAGCGGTTTGAAAGGGAGGGAATAAAGTGGATTGGATTGATGGGGGGTCGAGTCCGGTGCGGGTGTGTGTGGGGGTGGGTGGTGGGGGGTGGGGGGTAATCGCCGTTTCTAGGGCTGCTTTAACACCCTTCCTGTGGAACGGTCCGACGAAGGGACCGCACACGTGTGCGGTTTTCTCTGCCCCTTTGCTCACCGAAAGAAAAGGAACATTTATTTTTATTAAAAAGGAGGCAAGTTTCCATTATTATGTGTTAGACTAGACAAGTACAATCCGAAGTATCATGAGATGGCTAACATATTCTTATGATACTTGATATTGTCTTTAAAAAAAAAAAAAAATGAAAAGCTTGGAAAGATGAAGCATGAGGAGCATTGAAAGGAGAACCATTAATCGATAAATTAGAGGTACAGAGTCAAATATTTCAGATATTACAAAACCCTTATTATTTTTAATAAATAATTCAATGTTGAAGAAATTATAGATAACATCATATGCATCACATAATTAAGCATGCCACCAACCAACCACAGCTGTTCATTTCTGTGAGGCTCATTCCTTGAATATTAATTTCAATGCATCACTATAGATACGAACCATAGTGATTATTGATGTGCGCGGTTAAATGATGCACGTAGTATAGAATATAATTTCTTTCAATCCAAATACCGACAGCACCGTTGAAATTGATTTTAGAAGTCCCAGAGGTAGGAGCATTTGATCCATCTAATAAGAGAGCTTGGAGAGTTGCTACGCAAGCCGAAGACGCCCCGGTTCCTGGCACGTGTAGCGGAATCTTATTCATGATCATAAATTTCTACACCAATACTAATCGAGCAGCTCCATCAGCAACAGAAACAGTATTGAGTCCTTCCCTTGTAGGTGACGTCCATTTCTAATGTTCCATGGCATCCACCGGGCATGATAAGTGCTCGAGTGAAGAGGCAAGCAGACATACCAGTTCATCGATATCATTAGGCGGCTCTGGATGGACCAATGGTGTTGCACATTAGCTTCCAATGCAGTCGCTGATGGAGGCTCACCATGAGACAGCAATTGGTACCCATCCATCAACTGAATTTTTGTGGCTTGCCCCATTCGAGCTTATCAGGTGGAGCTAGTAATTGGAGTACTGTTGCCATGATTAAAGAAGCAATGTCAGAGGAAATATATATAGCAAGAGTATTTCCATCATCCCACTTTGGGATTGTCATCAATTTCATCAATGCTGAAAGGTGGAGGCCAGAGATTAGGTGGTATAGAGAAGAACCAAGGCAGAGCGAAAATATTTTATTTCTTTACAGTTGCCAGTTAATGAGGAGCTTGCTGGAAGATGGCTCTCCAAATTGTGGAGTTCATATCCCTGCCATGAACCTTGGAAACGGTATTTACCATAGACTAATCTACTTCATTAAACTCCAAGGACCAAGAGCCACCTTGATGGCAGCATGACCCAAGAAAGCACAGTATTTCATTTGCAAGCTTTGGAAACCAACACCACCATCATTATAAGAAGAGAACATGACCTCCAAGCAGCCAAATGCAACTTTTTTCTGATCAGCAGACTGCTCCATGGTGCCCTTGAGATATCAGAACAAACTTGGTTAATGCAACCCTCCAGGATAGAGAGAGTGCTTTCAGCTTCCATCCCTCCAGCTTGTTCTCAAGGATATTAATCAGAGGGTTTCGAACATTCTGAGTTAGCCTGGCACCTGAATCAAATAAGTTTTGATACAGGAAACCTATTTCAAGGGATTCCTTTGACTTACCAAACCTTATTTTTCTCCCTTAGCTATAACCCAGTCATGGGAAAATTGCAAGAAAAAGTCTACGCTACTTCCATTTTTGCAAAAATTATTTTTTTTTTAAAAAAAAGAAGCTTTTTGACGCTTCACCACAATTATTCCCGTGTAACCATTGCTGCCGTAAGAGAACGTACATCAACCTATATAACTTGCACGTCACTAGGACAATTCAGATCAAATTATTTTCAAAAAAGATAAAATAAAAAGCAAAAAATTGGAAAGGAAGAGGATTGTTCTACAGAACTTTCTTGATGCATTTATTTTTGAAACGTCCATGCAAGGTGAAAAATTAAAAAGTTATGACATAAATAGTGGCAAGAAAACATACTTATTTTGTTGTTATCACATGCAGCTTTAGATTAGAACAACTAATTATGCCCATTATAAAAACAATGATCAAATTTGGCAAAAAACAGACTGTAAGGATTTTTTTTTTTCGTTTTTTTTTTTTTTTTTTTTTTTTGGTGGATACATTACAAGGATGTTTAATCAGGAAGTGGAAGTTCCTACCGAGAAAAGAAATTCAGGAAGAAGTTCAAACTCATCTAAATCAAGATAGCTAGAACATGTTCCCGAGGAAAACCAAAGTAGCTTAGCAATATATTTTCAGACATGATACAGCTATATAAGCAAACATGGTTAAGGACCAATTGGCCTAACAAATGTTCCAAAGCCATGTAAGACTGTTATGTGCTGAAAGATGCCCAATTAACTTCCATTCACCTGGTTCTTCCTATTCGATAGTAAAAGATTCAAGATGCTCTCCAGTATAAGCTAGGCACAACCAGAAAGGGGGGGGAAACAGAGAGAAATATATGATGCAAGAACTTTGTATGCTCAAGCATCACATATTTGCAAAACTATATATATATATTTTTTTACAATCAAGATATTAGATAATTTTACAAATTCTGTCGAATGCAAAAAAAGCAATCACAAGGCCAGAAATAATTGACCCTGTACGGTATGAATAAGTATCTAATCTATGTAACTACCAAGTTAGAAATACATTCATCTCAAGAAAATCAATATTTTCATCTTATTTCATATAGCAAGAATGCGTCACTATAATGGAACCAGTTAGATTTACATCTTTGGCATCTTCTGGACAATGCACTGGGAAAGACTAGCAAACTTGACCAAACCTGCTGCACATCGAGACTGGTTGTCACTCCCATTGATAGATTTAACTGCTGCAGCATCAGAAATATATGATAGGCATGGTTGAAAAAAGGCAGGCTCTGCCTTAAGAGAATGCTGTGGATCATCATGCTGCAGTATCTAAAAGAGCATGCATAATGTCATTGCAAATCTGGGGAAGATAAAATATTAAATTCCATATTTTTAAGGTCACAAGGCATGAGTGACTATGCCACTGACAAATCTGAATAGAAAATAACTGTCATACCAAAAAGCAACACAATGAAGTATGAACTTCCCTAAGTTTTTAATCTATTAGCATTAATGATATGTATGCATGCATCGGTATATGCACATTAAAAAAAATGGCATGACAATTTGTAAGTGATTTAACAAATTACCACTGTCATCACACCAGTCAACTTCGGAGTTGCGTTGATTCCATTGTACACACTAGTATGGAACATGACAACTCAAAATGTTAGAAGAACTAACAGGACAGATCTTTACCATTGTCATCATCATCGACTTTGCAGCTTGATTTGCATTGCTGTACCTCTGGAACATATTGATCCAAGAATAACTGAATATTTCTCCAATACCGATCTCCACCAGAAAACCAAGTGTCCATGTGCATGCCGGTTGGAAAATCAACAAATCTACAATATCTGTTATGTTCTACTGCTTTAGAATACAGCATCTGCATATGAGATGGAGGAACTAACTCATCTTGCAACCCAGATAGGAACAGGATAGGTTGTTTGATCTGCACGATGGACAAAACATTAGGCAAATAGAACATAGAACACCAAAATGGGGCAAAAATTGCAATTCTCAAAGACATCCGAAGCACTCCAGAGGAGGAATAAAACCCTTCCTGAAAAGGCTCAAGAGACAGTTGTTCTCAGTACATCCATGATGCATAAAATAAGAATGCAAGCTACAAATGGTGCGCTTAATTTATCTTACCATTTCCACCTAACAAGCCACAACTCTGGCTACAGTGCGAACTTCCATCCTCATGCAAGATAGATCAGAAGTTTGTAGATTGCTTGCTAAAACCAGCAGTCAACCATGAGATGCAGGCTGGCCAGGTCAAGATTGATTACAAATGCCAGCATTGAGTGGTTTTTCTGAGTTATACCAGCCAAAGTTCGATGCCACTCTTTTCTGAGCTAGCTTAGTGCTTCCCTGACAGTTAGGTGTTGTGCGGTTAGTGCCCAATTCCTTTAAAATGATCGGGCATCAATTATGATCTCCTATACAAAATCCAATGGCCGGTTGCTATGAGATTGGCCACAAAAAGACCTTGATGTACATTTGATCTATCCTTTATTCGAACTTCACTGGAAGAGAAAAAATAAAATTAAAGAAAAAAAAAAACAGTAGGAGAACATGTAGCATTGTGTGCAACCTAGGCCTGAATCCTCCCTTTATCCATCCTGGCTTTTGAGAGACAGCCTTGGACACCTGAGTGGGTCACTCCCAGGGGTGACAAAAAATGCCACATGTTGGTAGAGATACGATACAGGTCAGCATTTAGTATCAAAAATATACAGAGTTTAAATACAGGTCAGCATTTACACAAAATTTATTATTTAGACTGCTAAATGGTGATACGAGATTTAACCATACCATACAAAAACTTGTTAGGTTGAAGTTTAAAGTTACTTAGCTTGTTAGTTAATGAATGCAGGTTCAGATCAAATAGTTACAGGTCAAGAAATATGGTTATTTTTTTAGTGGAACTTCTTTTATTGGAAGCCTTGAACTTGAGAAACTCAAACAAAAAATAAAATATCAATTGAACTAGGAAATATGTCATTCTGGACCTACTGGTAAAATTTTCCTGTCTACTTGGGGAACATGGGGCTGGAAATGGGTCCAAGATCATCCGAAGCCCATCGAGCCAAAGCCAGCTTCATGTCAAGCCTTGGACTAGGCCTGAGACTGTCAGTCAGGCTCGGGCCTAAAAGGCCTAAAAATAAGGACCAAATAAATTGCAAGCAGCTTGGGCCAACGATTGGACTGGCCTAGTCCAAAGCCTAAGCACGACAATGGACTGGTCTGAGCCAGCCCACCTCTCCACTCTCTCTCTCTCTCTCTGCATTGTAGCCCACAGGAGAAGCTTGGACCTAGATTTGAGCTGGCTAATTGGGCTTTGGGCTGAACTTGAGTTCGAACTTAGGCCAGAATTTGAAAGAAATTTTGGGCCTAGAGACATACCCAAAGCCCAAAATTATTTCATGCAGGCCCATGCTGCATAGAAACCCAACCTAGCCCAACCAAATTCCAGCCCTACATCATTTTCTAGTCAATAATTCCTGAAAATCTGCATACCTTCTAGAAGTTACTCAAACAGGGTTGAGTATCTGAACACATTGCAAATTCATGAAAACCATGGAAAAAAAAACATTACAGGTCTGTACGCATGATTATGACTACAAGACAGCATTTCACATTTTCATGTATTAAATGAGGAATCAATTGATTCAGACATAAGATGTCAAAGTTGCATCATTCCAAGCAATTCACTAAATGAGCACTGGGTATATAATAAAAGAAGATTCCCATTAAAACAAAAGCTCATAAAATGCCTCTTCAAGAAAATTTTGCATGAAGATGAAGTCTCACCTCCCCAATGATATCAATGGTACTCCATGGTGAGCGTACAAGACAGTTGAGAACCTTTGGACCTCTTGACGCCCTGCCACCTATGAACCATTTTAGGAAGGGCATCATAACACTAGCCATGTCCAATATAGAGGTGAAAGTATTCTCCAATATGATAGCAGAAACCTGCCAAAGTACTAAAAGATGAGAACAATATGGGTAACAATTTAAGCAAATCATATAAACCTCTGACTATACCACAATCAGTTTGTAAGAACGAGGAAAATCTAAAAGTTGAATTACAAACTGAATATTAGTATGAACTAAATAATGACCAGATTTTCTGGTATAATCTGTTCATATAAGACCTGACTTAAACACTATAACCAATTCTGAACATTAGCATATTAAAATACTAAAACCACCAGATAATCAATAACCTTGTTCAACACCCAAACAACTTGTCACTTGATGAATATTTTCATATTTTGCAAAGCAGAAAAAGAGAGATAGCTGGTCCTTTTGCTCCATTTCATATGCTTAAAACTGAGGAACCATATAGTCCCATTTGGGTGGTTCCCTGTGAAAACCACCAAAATCTTGTCCCATCACGAAGACAATGTCTATGGATCAAATCTCAACATTGCAAAACAGTTCAAAGGGAAGAAATGCTAGTGCAAGTTTCGACAGCATAATGTCTTGACAACATTCATATGCATCAAAAAGCTGTGTATACTAGAGAAGAGAAACAGAAAGGTGGATACATCAGCAAAGTAAGAAAAAGTAGGCAATAATACCACTGTGATAGAGTTGGACCAATTCAAATAGATATTCAGCAACCTCCAGAATCAGGATGTCATAGATGCATGCAAAAAGGAAATATGGTTGTAAATGGCACACCTTATCAGGATTATTTTTTGCAAGCACCGATCCAACTGCACCTCCTAAAGATCTCCCAAAAACAACTATTCTGGATGTGTCGATATCATTCCTCTGAGTTAGATGATCTAGTGCTGCCTGGTCAAGGGGGTATGCAAGGTAAGGGGACTGAGTGGTTAGAATAGATACGCCCAGATACAGAATGAACAAAAGAAAATTATGAAGAATATCAGTGAACCTGAGCATCCTTTATAATGCCATGCTGAGATGGGTAACCATCACTTTCCCCATACCTATTATGTGAACACAAACATTTGATCATCACTAAATTTTCTAGATATGCATAAAGACCAGGAAGGTGTAAATACCAAAAGCAACAAGTTGAACTACTCAATTCCTGGAGAAGAAGCATACCCTCTATAAGAAAGCATAAACACATTGCAATGCAGTCTCTGCATCATTATGCGGACAAATTCAAGACGGTGAGCAATATCTATAGAGCTGGATAAAGGTCCTTGATAGAAACTCATTCCAGTAAATTTAAAGTCCTTAGAATAAAATAGATTCTCATAGAAAAGTACAAGTTAGGATACTGCCAGCATTTTCTTGGAAGAAGAGTATCGTTGGACCTGCAATAATAATGATACAGTTGTTGTGAACCGAGCATTAAGAGATATAACTCACAGAGAGTTCCATAAAAATGTTGGTTATGGAAATTGAGCCATCAATTCAAGTTTGACAATAACTAATGTATCATAAAATTAGGTACAAGATGTCCTCTGTGTGTGAGCAGGGATATTGGGGAGAGGGGATTACCTGATTAAAGACTGGAAATTTGTTTAAACAAGTTCCAGATGACAGGCAATAATTAAAGACTAGCTCTAACCTATCACTTCATTAAAAACTTAGAATTGGTACACATAAGAATAACAACTTATATCAATTCTATCATTCTTTCATACTACATACAGATTCAGAAACTTAACAATTATAAGAGTTAAAGAGAAACAATAACCCAAAAAAGCCTGGTCTGACCTCAAACCGACCAAACAAGAAAAATACATCAACCAAGTAAATTTCAATGCCTATTTCCCTTTGTCAGCAACAAAAATGAGAAAACTGACAAATGGTATTATATTGAGTGTAACTACAGGTTGGCATGAAATATGAAGACCACAGACCACACAAACCCAAAGAAACCGATAGCCATCATCCAAAAGAAATATTTAATCTTTGTTGAAAAAAATTCAAAAAAAAGAAAATGATGGTCCAGGGGCAGGTGATCTCCATGCTGTATAACAAACCAAATTTACAAGCTAATATGGAGATTGACATCATCTAGAGGAATCAAACAAGATGCAATGCTGAGTATTCTCCATCATGTGCAAAGTAAATTAAAGGGATAGGATGGCAAGTTTGTGATTTATGCCATCAAACTTGTGGAAAAGTTTTGTGCAATGAAAGTGAAGTTGCCCTTACAATTAACAGCTCGTAGTCTGTAATGTGTCAAGTTAGGAAACTCGCTCAAGTAAAATGGAATTTTAAAGCTGTCCTTGTGTCTACATATATCATCCTACAATATGAGATTAATTTAGATAGAAGAAAGAGGGTTGTTGCCAAACAGTTTTACCTCAGCTGGTTAGCATCCCTATCCACTTGGAAGAGGTACAGGGTTCATACATTGGTGGTGGTGCTGTCCACACTGCCTTTGTCAAAAAAGAAGGGCTGTCTCTTGATGGCACGGAACTTTATTTTCCTGTGCCTTTCCCGTGAGGAGCACTCCTCAACCTCCTAAATCACTTGCTATGAACGTTAGGTTCTCTAGTTAGTCAAGTTTCATCTCCTCCTATATATCCTCTTCTCAAAACAAATACAAAGTCACATCAGATATAATAAATTAAGCTGTGATCTCATCTAACAATCACATTGCGAAATTGAGTGACAAAACTCCTGGCTGGATGGCAAACATACTTTTACAGTTTCCTTAAGGTACTTCGGTCGACAAGCCTATGAGATTACTTACTTGGACTAGCCTGCAGGTCTAATTGAATTTTCTAATTAATATAAAGATCAAGTATCCACAAGCCTTTGGAAGGTTCAATTAGATAATTTGTGGAGTAAAAAACATTGCTAAGTTTAGCAGGGCTTGGTTATGATAAACTGAATTAGGAACTTTGCCTTTTGGGACTGCTCAATTCATGTTTATGGGTATCTTATGCATTTACATAGATTTTGTATTAAGAAATAATAATTAAACTTTCTTTTTCTAAATACCTTCCATGCCTTCTACATAGGAGGGGGCTCTTTGTCAACCCATAAACCTTATACCTAGGTTGTAGAGCACTCTTATATGTTCTTTTGATTTTCTTTTGCTACTACGCTTCTCTTTTGAGATATATTAGACTAAGTAATTTGTTTGTGATCACCATAAGCCTTGAATTGACAATAATCAAAATTACCAAGGCATTAGTCCATGTAGCTCTTCTCCTTTGCCTTTAGATACCTGACCAGAAATAATTATAGATAAAATTTCAATGCATCCCATGAGAGGGCAGTTTGCAGTCCGGCAACAATCCTCAGGGGTGAAATCTTTTTGTCAAGCAGGACATCAGTAATTAAGTGAAGATAGTCATAAAACTAAGGGATGGATTTTATTGCAGCAAACACATGGATGGAGACAGAACCCAAACCATATAGGAAGGTATTAAGAAATTAGTAAAAGGTTATTCATGACCTGATCAAGATTTTCTTTATCTTACTTATTTTGTGAGTAAACAGTACTAAAATGAACCGAGGTATCAGTTTATCTTTGTCAAGCTGGAAGATTGAAGCAGTTTGAAAAGGACCAAGTTATTTAGATACCTCAGCAGGTACAAAAAGACTCTAGATATTGTTTTTAACACAGTAATAAATAGTTCAAATGTGGTTCAAGACATTGTTTTTAATACATAACATTAAAAAAAACTAAAATAGTCGAAAGGATATTAAGATATCCTGCATAATTTATCAAAATTGAATAGACCGATATTTTAGAAAGAACTAATTTTATTGGTAAGCATTTTATCGTGAATGGCTGAGTGCCTGTCACAATACAAAGTGATACCTGACCAAAAATTTGACAAATGAAAGATATTGCCAATCAGTTCAACAGTATTTTTTTTTGTTCTTTTCTTTTTGGGTGGTGTTGGGGGTTGGGAACTGTTATAACATTGAAACATAACTAGATTATTGAAATCAGATTAGGATCTCCATATACAATTAACATTCAATCAATCCTGATGGTTGATTTGTGTTGATCTGCAAATGGCCACAACAGTGATACGACACCAAGCATCCAACAATGGCTGATGGGGGAAGAATAACAAATTCATTTAAGTTGGTGTTACTTGAATTAGTAAAATGACCAATAGGATAAATATACGTTGGTATTAGTTTTGTCAGGAGAAACAACACCAAGAGAGAACGAACAGCATCCAAATTTAAAACCAAATTCTAACATTCCGAACCTGACAAGAATTTTTAAACTCAAATCAGCCCCAACGTGCATAATTAACAACTACAAAGGGTCGAATTTAAAACAAAACTAATCCTTTTTAGTTGCTAACAATAGAGACACACAAGAAAAACCTAGCAGTCCCGAACAATAAAACACAGCAATTAAGAACATGAGAGATACACTCAAATATTTGCTCCGGTCCCCAAAACCGGGATCCCATGAAACAAAAATCGACCAATTCAAAGCTTCCATGGAAGAAGAATGAGACTTTCTTTGCTTCCACGAAAGAGAAACTGAAAACCCAACAAGAATCAAGCAATTCAAAGCGGACCCAAAGGAAATAAATAAGAAAACCTTAAGAAAAGAAGATTACCAAGAACCCTAACCCTAGATCTTCGAGAAGCTAAACTCGCACCTCGTACTGGAGGGTCGTGCTTGACGAACCAGGAGTGGAGACGGACGCCGTCGGAGGAGCGGAGCCAGACGTCCTCATAATTCAGAAGAAGGCGGGCGGGGGTGATGGAGTAGGGCCGGGGGAGTCCCGGGAGCGCCGGCACGTAGACGAGCTTCTCCTGGAACGCCACCAGCGTCGCCATTCCTACCACCACCACACCCCCCGCCCCGTACAGCAGCGCCTTCAGGAACGACACCATCTCCACCGCCGCGCGCCGCCGGCCGGACTTCCGTCGAACCGGTGGCCCACGTCTCAAACGCGGGGATTTCAAGGCAAAATGACGGAAGAGAATTTTTTGGACTCCGGAAGCCGGATTGGACAAAAGGGTTGGATCGGGTCACCGCCTGCGGGAGGTCTCTTAAGAAGTAGGAAGGGGATGGTGGTGGTCTCATGTTTGGGTTCGTTTTTTCGATAGGTCAAGTGGGGATGGACTTCGGGTCCGCCCCTTGAGCCAATCCAAGCCACCTGATGGTTGGCTCGGTAATTAGGCCATGTGATTAATTAATGGACCACTACAAGCATAATCTTTGTTTTTTTTGGATGCAAGCTACAAGCATAATCTTCATGATTGTATGATTGTACCATGTTGCTTAGAAAGTGATGAAAGTTTTACAATCGAGTACAATTAAAAGATGCATTTGATTTTATAGAGTATTTGGTGTGCCTATGTGCACAAAAATGCTTTATTATAACATTAATATACAAGTATAAACTTGTTGCGTATTAACTTAGGATTGTTTAGGTAAGCTTCAGATTTTATCATATCATGTTGGCAATGAGTCATGATCATGTGACGTTGAGATGTGATATATAGGCTCCTATTAAGTATATTTTGAGCCAGACTCCATTGATTGGGATGTCATCCCCTGGCCCGAACCTTATGGAGGTTCAAAAATTACCTGTCTATAACCTTGTTTTAATTTTGGGTTCAAATACCACTCCGCCAGCCTGGGTTACACCAAGCAATTGGGCAAGAGTTTGGATCCTTTTTAAGTTGAGGTGGAGATGGAGATCTTCATTGCTCGATAAATTAGGATTTATGTTCAGAAAATGAAGAAAAAGAGCAGATTAGGTATAAAAAATATCAGGAATCTCTCTCTCTCTTTTTGTGCATGCGCGTCAAGAGGGCTTCGAAATTGCTGAAGGGCCCATAGATTTGGCCTAGAAGGTGATATATTATGGAGCGCGAGTTCTCGACTGTGCACGTAATGCACCGCATGGTGTGATCCATCGTACATACCATTCATTGCAAGATGGATGACTATGCATGATCACATGCGGCGTGCATCGCTCACTATCGTGCATGATCGTCTATCGATGCATGTTGTACATCATATTATATAATGTATGGTAGAGAATCCGCACTCTATATTTTCTATATCATGGAGTAGACAAATCAATACAGCCTACCATTTGCTGTGCAAGTTTAGCATGCATACGAGACAAAACCCATCCGAGGCTTCTCTAATATGCAAGTACATCCATAAAAATATTAATGCATTTTGGAACTGTACATCTCTCAAACTTAAAAATAATGAGAGAATTAGATTCGAAAAGGTGTGTGACTTGGTCCGATTCTCGTCTCTCCTTTCCTGGACTTGTTCTTTAGAGTGGTCCAAAGAAATTCTTATATTGCTTCGTTCTAAAACCAAAGATTGCATCAATAGAGAATTAGGAGATGTTTATGGGCCTCTTTCTTCCTTCGATGTAGCTTAGATGCAGCAGTAGGAAGATAAATATTTTCTATACCATGCGCGATGATTGACCATAGCGCAGTGCCCCAAAAAAAAAAAATTTTTCTTCCGAGCCCCCACACGCGATGTAGAAAGTATTTTCCCCATGGGAATTACTTTTCCCTGTTCATCCATACAGTTCATCTAATATGCCGGCATGGAAGTTTCACAAGATAATGTGGAAAACTCGTCCGTCGGAGAAGGTCAAAATATTCATATGGCTAGCTCTAAAGGACAAAATTCAGATAAATATAACTTTGAAGAAAAGGATGGAGGAAATCTTTTACATTATTATATTAATATAATATAATAAAATTATATTAATGATCTTTTATAATAAAAATCAATGGTGACATTCCATAGGAGAGAGACGCATCAAGTTGCAGATTTTATGGCTAATCATGCATTATAGGGAGATATTTCTTATGGAATTATGAGGATGTTCACGACCAAGTTGATCCTTATGGGGTCGGATATCTTCTATAAATTATTACAGTGGGAGGAATGCATTATTCTCTTCCTCCTACTTCATCAAAATCAAGATAATCAAAGCAAATCTATTTTATTATGGATACTATTGGTGGACGATAAAATGTTATATCAAATATATCAAAGGATGGATGATACTTTAAAGATTTGCTTGTACACTGTATACTCAATGAACAAAAAATTGTATACAACTCAGAAAAATAAAAGACAAGCAAATGTAAAACAACATGTTGATATACGAGTGAAAAAATCAGTGAGAGTGAAAAAAATAATGTTCAAAAAAATGGAGAGAGGTAAAAAATTAGTGAATCAGATAAGAGCTGAGGAAAAAAAGGCAAAAAGAGCATAGGTAAAAAAAAGTACACCAAATAATTAAAAAAATAGAGAGTAGAGAAGAGTGGAGGGTACTTTTCTTTTTTTTTTACTTCATCTTCTACAGATTTTTGTATCAACTTCTAGTTCTTTCATGACCAACATTACTACTAGGACGGCTATTTATCGTATTGCTATTTAGGCTATGCAGTCATTGTGTTTGTATGGATTCTATTGATTATCCATCATGCTCTTCCATGGGATTGATGGTTTCTTCAATGTGCCATCCTCCACTTTATACAACTCTAATAGAGATATGGGAGAAGAATTAAAAAAAAAAAGAAAAAAAAATGAAAAAAAATAAATTATTTTGAAGGGAAAGAAAAGAAAGAAAGAAAAAAGAAAAAAAAGAAATATTCTTACTAACTTTTGATGTTCTTCTTTGAAGGTTTCATTGTTAGCTGCTCTTTTCCCTAATGTTGTCAATGAACTTTTCATCTCCTCCAACTGCATACTTCACATTGGTTCTTTACTTCTTCATATATGTTATACGGAAAGTAATGGCGGAGCTAACATCATACTCTTTAAATATAATGCTGGTGTATCAACTCTTAATTTTGATCATATCAGGTATCAGACACATGGAAAATTTGGTTCCATGTTGTTCTGCTGCATATTATATTAGTGGGGTTTTTTATGGGAATCTGTTACAATTATCGGCTCATGAAGGATAATATATCATCATTGTTGTTTGCTATATCCTTAACATACGGACTGGTAGGGATTACAATCTGTCAAATTTATTTCATATCCCTCCGCTTTAGGTGCTTAGCCACTCATCAACATGCATGTATTGCCTCTTTCCATTCGATTTCACACTTTGAAGAACATCAAGTTATGTTGGGTTTGTTTCTCATGAAGATGCCGTCCACTTGCCCATAGACTACTTCGTTGTATCAATCCCAAATTTTCTATATCTCGTGCAGAGTCTATACATGGTTTATGTTATCGTATTCCTTATTTCTTCTTTATTTAGGGGGTTTGGACTGTCTGCTCTTTCTTTCCAACCTGCGACATTTGTAGTATACATCAATGAAAGTTTTCAGTTCTGCCAAAAAAAAAAAAAAATGAAAAGGATGGAGGATTAGTTCTGGTCGGCTCCTATGTGGTGTTCCATCGTGATGTGTTTCTCACCTCTTCTTCAGAAGTTCCTTCACTAAAGGTAATCTAGACATCCATTGCTTCATGTCTTAATCTTAGAGGCCGGCTTCTCGACTTATCTCATGTGGCAAATTTGATATACATGAAAAAAATGCAAAGGTATCTGTTACTGTTGAGAATCGTCGACTTCAGAATTGGAGGAATGGCTCCGCGCAGACAAGCTTGAGAACCTGCAAAACAAAATCTGGACTGAAGAATTTGATCTCCAACGAGGATCCTCCGACGCTCAAATCAGAAACAAATAGGAGCTAATTTCTTTTGAGAGCAGTTTCTTGCTTACCTGAATCCTCGAGGTTCATGGTATTTGTGAAAAAAAATTTACATGATGGTTACGCCATTCCATTGATTTTGGACCGCTAATCTCATCGTAGTGAGATTTTTGGGAACCTTTCGAATGGAATGATGGTTGCTGGTGTGATTAAGATTTTCAATTTATCGTCGATGGTTTTGGGCGAGTAGATGACAGCCTATTTACGACTTGATTACAGTGTATTACGGTCAATCCGCGGAAAACTTTTTTTATCCGATGCGATTTAAAGATGATAGATGCCAGCCAAGGTGTTTTCATAAATATTAAGTTAGGTCGATCCTCCGACATTAATCATATGTTCAGAGGATATTATAATAATATCCTAATCCACAAGCGCTCGTCAGGATAGACTGAGCTTAGGTGCCTTTTGGGGTATATCAGTCGATCTAAGATGTTTCATTACCACCATAACACTAGCTTCTTAGTGCTGAGTCTAAGGATCAAGTGAAAGGACTAATTCATAGATAACACTTCGGATCGAATGAGTTACTTTCCTATCTGCAGTTGTATACCAACATTTGATCGTTGTTGTTGCCATTCCTTAGAACGAGAGTAGTTACGATTGAAAGACCCATTTCGTTCATCGATAGAAAAAGGATAAATTTAATAACAAGTATCTCCTTGTCTTCTCCCCTTTTACTATAAAGCATTTGGAGAGGATAACCGAAGAACAAAAAGGGCCATGGATCTACTTGTCCTAGTACATACTGATATGTGTGGTCCATTTGATGTGTCAGCCAGAGGCAACTTTAATTACTTCATAATCTTTACCAATGATTTATCTCTGTATGAGTACGTGTATCTTATGAGACACAAGTCTGAAGCTTTTGAAAAGTTCAAAGAATTCAGATATGAAGTCAAAAAGCAAACTAAAAAATTCATTAAGGTTCTTCAATCAGATCGAGAAGGTGAATACCTTAGTCGAAAATTTTTGGACTATCTCAAGCAAAATGGCATAGTCTCTCAATAGACTCCACCTGGAATATCTCAACTCAACGAAATTTCAGAACGGAGAAATCAGATCCTATTAGATATGGTCCAATCCATGATGAGCTTCACAAACCTTTCTGATTTTCTTTAGGGACATAGTCTATTAACTATAATATATTTACTAAATAGGGTTTCCTTTAAAATCGTTCCTACCACACCATATGAGATATGGCATGGTAAGAAATCAAGTCTGAGTTATCTCAGAATTTAGGATTGTTCGGCTCATGTCAAAAGACAACAAGCAAATAAGTTAGACTATAGATCCTTTGGAGCTCGATTTATACGATATCCTAAAGAATCATTAGGATATTATTTTTATATTTCAGAAGACCATAATGTGATTGTCAATCGATATGCCATCTTTCTTAAAAAATAGTTTATTCAATATAGCGGCATTAGAAAATAGATCAAGCTCGAGGAGAAAGTCTCACAAGAGTAATGAGCTAAGGACCCCATGGAACCAAGTCAGGTTGAGTCAATACAATCACTACCTCCTCCACCTCGTAGATTGAAAAGGATTTTTCATCCTCCTAAGAGGTACTTAGGTACTATTTCAGAGAAAGTAGAGAAAATATTCCTCATAGGTAATGGGGTTCATGGTGATCCTAAAACTTATAACGAGGCGATATCGAATATCGACTCTGAGAAGTTGTTAGAGGCAATGAAGTCGAAATTGACTCGATGCACTAAAACTAAGTCTGGACCTTGGTAAATCCATCAAAGGGTATAGTATCTATTGGGTGTAAATGGATCTACAAGAAATAGATTGGTGCAGATGAAAATGTGGAGACATTCAAAACTAGATTAGTGGCAAAAGATTATAGTCAGCACGAAGGCATTGACTATCAAGATACCTTTTCTTCAGTAGCTATACTAAAATTCATCCGCATATTGCTTACTGTTGCAACTTATTTCGATTATGAAATATGGCAAATGGACGTAAAAATGACATTCTTAAATGGATACCTTGAGGAAGATATTTATATGGAACATCCGCTAGGTTTCACATTCAGTGATGCTGATCACAAAGTATGCAAGCTGCAAAGGTCCATATATAGATTTAAGCAAGCATCTCGAAGTTGGAATACTCATTTTAATGATGTAATCAAATTATTTGGTTTCATAAAAAATAAGAAGGAACCATGTGTTTTCAAAAAGATCAGTGTGAGCACTATTATCTTTCTTGTACTGTACATAGATGATATCCTTCTTATTGAAAATGATCTTCCATGTTGACCATAGTTAAAATGTAGTTATCTAAAGAATTCTCCATGAAAGATCTTGAAGAAGCATCCTTCATTCTAGAAATCAAAATCTATAGAGATAGACCGAATAGGATGCTAGGTCTTTCACAGAAGATGTACATAGAGGAAGTGTTAAAGAGGTTTAGCATGAAAAACTCCAAGAGGAGATTAGTACCTTTCAGACATGGCATTCATCTCTCCAAGAAAATGTGTCCCAACACATCAGAGGAGATTAAATGCATGAGCAAGATCCCTTATGCTTTAGCAATAGGGAGCCTCATGTATTGCTTGTTATGTACACGATCTGATATAGCCCATGCTGTGAGTGTCATGAGCAGATATCAGTCGAATCCAGATAAAGAACATTGAACTTCTGTGAAATATATTCTTAAGTATTTGAAAAGAACTAAGGATATGTTGTTGGTTTTTGGTAATGGAGAACTCCAAGTCAAAAGGTATACAGACTAGGATTTTATGTTCGATATAGATGATCGAAAATTGACATCTGAGAGTCTGTTTGTGTGTAATGGTGGTGCTGTCCGTTGGAAGTGTTCCAAGCCGACAGTAATAGCAGATTCCACCATGGAAGCAGAATACATCATTGCATCAGAAGCTGCAAAGAAGGCATTCTGGTATAAGAAATTTACCGCAGAGATCAGAGTGATACCATTGGATGCCATTCTTTTATACTACGACAATAATGGCGTCATAGCCCTTGCTAAGGAGCCGAGGTCTCATCAAAAATTCAAGCATATTGAGCGATGATATCACCTCATCTGTGATTACCTCTCAGAAAGGTTATGTCGAGGTCAAGAGAGTCGACTCCGCATACAATATGGCAGACCCACTCACAAAGTCGTCGAACCAATAGAAGATCGAAACCCATCTTGAGAAGATGAAACTTAGAATTATAGTCAATTGGCTTTAAGTTAAGTGAGAGTTTGTTAGATATGTGTGCCCTAGAAGCCAGAATTGGCTGACACTTGTAATACACATCTAAGAGCAAAATTATAATTTTGACTATAAATAATAAAATGGATTATTTTCTAACATAATGTGTATTTGAAAGTGTCTGTGATACATCCCTTGAGTTAATGGTAATGATGGTTCATATTTTCAAGAGTTGAAAATTTAAGACATGAATTTTCATTATTAACTAATAAAATACTTCCGACCGTAGGATCATCATGAGGATGGTGATTGATCAAGAAGGTTAGTGTATGATCGCTTCTTTAGGATAGATGAGTCTTGAGTCTACGGTATAGAGATACCGAAGTGAGAGTACAGATACTCATTAGAGAATGAGGGTACTGAGCGTGACCATCTCGAGTTATCATGAGGAAGTCTACCTTCTTGTCAATGACTGGCTCGAAGTTGCAGTGGTGTGTCTGGTTCTTTGACCTAAGGTGCATCAACAGTTCACCTTGAGGGTGTTATAGTTTGACTATACCATAACTCGATCTCCTAGTCATTTGGAATTCTGAGGTGTATATTGGCTATAGTATGTTCATTGTAGGAATTAGTTTGCACCAATAGGGGATCTATCGACCTCGATAGATGAGGAGTAGTCCTATGATGATCATGAGAATCAAGTCCATAAGCCCATGGCCATGGCAGAGTAAAATAATAGAAAGAGTTTCTATTAGAGTTTTCACAATAGACTTGAATCGAATGATTAATTTATATGACAGATATTAGGGTTTGACAAGATCACCTTAACCCTAATCCAATCGGGGCTCAAGATAGAGGAACTTAATCACACAGTTAGCTGCACCGAGAGATTCATTTTCAGTTCTGATGGGTTGCCACCATATGTTGCTAGGTATTACTAATAGATTTTTGGAGCAATTAGAATAATTTGGATGATCAATCATACTAGTTGTCTGAATTAGAAAAGTTTTGATCTATCGAAAGATATTTTGATGATGTCGATGATAGAGATCGCGACGTATCCCATTACCATACGAAACTGAACCTAACTGGATCACACAAATAAGAGTTTGGATCTGGATATCATCAATTGGACTAACCTAGTTCAATTATTTTGAATAAGATTCAATTAGGTTCAAGAAAATCGTGCTAGCACACAATTGAGCCTAATGTTCTCCTTCAGCAATCATTAAAACTTATCTCGACTGAGCCAAATATGTTTGGGCTTACTCAAAAATCTTTACTTGATCTGATTGGAGCTTGTCCAAGTCAGAAAAGAATTATCTTAATTTATAAGATAAATTTGAGACAACACTTGCCATTTTTCGTTATCTGCTAAATCTTGTCTTTTGACTTTGATCAAATATTGACCTTTGATACTTAGACATCTACCCATGTGTCATGCATCCATAGGAGAGAACATGGGGCTTTGTCCCTCTGCTAAAAGGTAGAAAAAAAGGGGGCATATGCCTAGGAAGGCGTGCGCCCCATGAGGATCATGCCTGGAGTTCCATACAGATGGAACTCTAGGTTGCTTCATGGTTTCAACTTAGATGGTGCCAAAGAGTCCTGTTTGATCAGTCTTGGCACCACCTAAGAAGGTTTATGAGGAACTCTAATTTGATTGGATTAGATGATGTCATTCTATCAATTAGATTTAGATCTGATTGCACAAAGAGCCATGATTGACTGAAATGATGTGGCACTGCATGGCGCAGTAGGGTCTATATAAACCCTATCTACGCCTAGAAGAAAAAGGTTCTACCCTTTGCCCATGCCATAAGGCTTCTCTCTCTTCCTCTCCATGCCACCTTTAGATCCTCTCTCTCCTATCCATGTCCAAGAGTTTTTGGGCATGAGTTTGGTGCAATCCGAGCAAGAGAAAGACGACAGGAAAGAAAGAAGGCAGCACTACTGCAAGAGACAATGGCTGATCTTCAAAAGCCATTTTGAAGATCTTCAAGATCAGATCCAGATCTAATTTTTAGAAGATAGATTGAGAAGGAGAAGATCTTCAGATTCTGCTCGAGTGGATACCGATAGAGGCCAGGCACTTGCGTGGCTACATCCAGAATCTCAGATAAATATCGAGATCATCATAGGATAATAGAATGACCCATAACAAAGGTATGATTAAATTAGATTTTATTTTATTTTATTTTATTTTATTCTATCAAATCAATAAGATCAGATCTAAAGAGTCTCAGATCTAATTTAGATCTAAGAGAAAATTTTTTGAAATATCCCTCTTGATCCAATCATATCTGAACGAACCTGACCCAAAAAATAAGATTTTTTTTCTTCATCTTTTCTGAGTCTTTCCTTTCTTTTCTAACTCATTTTAGAATAACAAGGCCTACAGTCAATTACCATGGCTTATTGGGGTTGCTGCAGAACTTTGAGAAGGATCACCAACTCCATAAGAAAATGGTGAAAGTAGTGGGAGGGTCTTCTTCTGATCGTCGACTTTTTAAAAAAGAAAAGAAGAACAAGAAGAAAAAAAATAAGAAAGTACAGTCGCATACAGGGACGACTGCACAGGATCAGACCAAGAAGCACAAGCTCGATCAGAGCCAGGCGGAGTGCTTCTTCTATAAGAAATAGGGGCACTGAAAGAGGAACTGTCCTCTATACATTCCCTCCCTAGATCCGAACAGGCCAAGGAAGAAGCAAATGGTTGCTGGGCAAGGTAATTATATGATAATATCTTATAATTTTTTCTTATTTGATTCTACTACCTGGATATTAGATATTGAAAGCTCTTATCATATTTGTAATTCTATGTAGGACTTGTAGGTCAGTAGAAAATTTGATTAAGGTAAGAGATTTCTGAATGTTGGAGATGGAAGACAAGTTTCAATTCTAGCTTTAGGAATCATGAATCTTGTAACCAATTCAAATAAAGTTATTCTTAATGAATGTCATTTTTGTCCAACTTTCTTATTGAATATCATTTCTGTAGGCCTTTTGGCTATGAACGATTTTGAAATATCAATAAAAAAAATTTTTGTAATATCATTTTGAATGGTATTATAATTTTTATTGGATAATTGAATAATAGTATTTATTTATTAACTATGCTTGTTAACATGGTTCAATCCTTCGGTAAACGCTCTAGAATTAGTGATGTATCCGAAGTCTATCTTTGGCACTGTAGACTAGATTATATTAACAAGAACAGAATAAACAAGTTAGCTCAAGAAAAAATTCTTGAGATTAGTGATTGTGAATCACTTCCGATCCGTGAGTCCTGTCTTCTTAGTAAGATGATCAAGTCATCTTTTACTGAAAAAGATGAATGAGCCACTGAGCTCTGGAGTCTAGTACATTCAGATGTATGTGGACACATGAACTCAAGTATCAGAGGTGGATATTTCTACTTCATAACCTTCACAGATGATCTATCGAGGTATAAGTACGTCTATTTAATGAAGTATAAGTCGGAGTCATTTGAAATATTTAAACTATTTCAAAATGAGGTAGAAAAGCAAACTGAAAAGAGTATTAAAACTCTTTGGTCTGACTGAGGGGATGAGTATCTTTTCAATAAGTTTTTGATATATCTAGAGGAGAATGAAATTCTCTTTCAATGGATCCCTTCTAGAATACCATAACATAATGGTGTGTTTGAAAGAAGGAATCGGACCTTATTGAACATAGTTCAATCTATGATGGGGTTTGCTGGTTTATCGATCTTCCTATGGGGATATGCGCTCGAGTCAGCTTGTTACATTCTAAATAGGATTTCGAGTAAATCTATTAATAAAATATCATATGAGATATAAATAGGATGTAAGCCAGTGCTCTCATATCTTAGGATTTGGGGGTGTCCGACTTATGTCAAACATTTAATGATAGATAAGCTTGGGCCTAGGTCTAATAAGTATAGTTTTATAGGTTATCCAAAAAAAAAGGATATTACTTCTATCTTACTGATGAGTAAAAAATATTTATCAGCCTTAAGGTAGTCTTTTTAGAAAAGAAGTTTCTTGATGAAGGAACTAATATCTCTAAGGTCGAACTTGATGAAGTTCGAAAGATGGAAGAATAGACACAAATTATTGAATCTGAGTGAGATTTGATTAGATCGAAATCAGAACCCATTATAGATGCACCCTTAAGGCAATCTGGTAAAGTACCACATCAATCGAATAGATACTATAATTTCTTAGTCCGAGATGGAGATCCTATCGAACTTGATGAGAACGATGAGGATTCGATCACCTAAATGGATGCAATGTAAAGATCCAACTCTAAAAAATGTCTTGAGACCATAAAATCTGAAATGAAGTCCATTAAAATCAATGATGTATGGACATTGATTGACCCACCTGGAGGGATAAAATCTATAGAATGTAAGTGGGTCTTTAAAAGAAAAAGTGGCACAAACGGAAAGGTGAAGACCTATAAAATCCATTTCGTTGCCAAGAGGTATTGTCAATGTTATAGTATTGACTATGACGAGATATTCTCTCCTGTGGCAATGCTCAAATGTATTTGGATTATGCTTGCCATCGCTGTCCATCTGAACTATGAAATCTGGTAGATGGATGTAAAAATGACTTTTCTAAATAAAAAGCTAGATGAAGAGATGTATATGATACAGCCTGAAGGATTCACATCCGTAGATGAGTCTAAGGTGTGTAGACTTTAGAGGTTCATTTATGGACTGAAGCAGGCATCTCGAAGCTGGAATATACGATTTGATAGAATAATCAAAATGTATGACTTCGTTAAGAACGAAGAGAAGCCCTGCATATACAAGTAGGCTAATGGTCCAGCAATAGTATTTTTAGTATTGTATGTGGATGACATTCTCTTAATCAGAAATGATATTCCTGCATTATAAAGAATAAAGATCTGATTGTCATCATAGTTCTTCATGAAAGATATTGAAAAAGCTTCCTACATTCTAGGGATGAAGATCTATAAAGATAGATCTAAAAGGTTGCTTGGATTATTCCAATCTACGTACATTGATATTATGCTGCAACGGATCAGCATGAAGAATTCTAAAAAAAGCTATCTATTGATAGGCCATGAAATTTTTCTTTCAAAGAGGCATTGTCCGACAACACCTCTAGAGAAAGAGCGTATAAGTAAAATATCATATGCTTCAATAGTGGATTCTATAATGTACGCCATGACATGTACACGACTAGATATAGCATACTCACTAGCGATAGTGAGTAGATACTAATCTGATCCAGGGAAGAACCATTGGAAGGTTGTTAAAATCATCCTGAAGTATTTAAGAAATATTAAGGACCAGTGGCTTGTATATGGTGAATCGGACTTGAAACTTATGGGGTTCACAGACTTTAGTTTTTAGTCTGATCATGATGATAGCAAGAGTGTGTCGAAATATATATTCATTCTTAATGGTGGGGCTATCTGTTGGAAGAGTTTCAAGCAGCACACTATGGTCGATTCAGTTTGCGAGGTAGAGTATATCACTATATTAGATGCTGCCAAAGAAGCAGTGTTGCTAAAAAAATTCATCACCGAGCTTGGAGTAGCATCCTCTATTATTGGTCTAGTTCTGCTCTATTGCAACAGCTCTGGAGCCATTGCTCAGATGAAGGAACCAAAGGCACATCAGTGGACGAAATATATTCTGCGCCGCTACCATCTTGTCCGAAAAATTGTGATCGAGGTGATGTCGATCTTCAAAAGATCGACAAAAAAGAATCTGATCGACCCATTCACTAAAGCTATTGTGGTGAAGGAGTTCAACAACTTTAAATCGAAGATGGGTATTAGATACTGCACCAATTGACTTTAGTTCAAGTGAAAGATTGTTGAAAATATGTTCCAAAGCTAATTGTCAGTCTGTTGATAGTTAGGCTATATATTTATAATTATATATAAATTATAAATTAATAAAAGTTATTCTGATATTTTTTATTATAAATTCTGTTGTCTTCTAATAAACTTCTGTGTTGTGATGAAGTTCTTAGGATTATCTAAATTCGATAAAAGAGGATTTATCGTTTAGTCCTTAAATTGTTCAAGATTAAAAGATACGTTGTTACTTAGGATGATAACGTTTATCGAGTATAAGTCGTTGTGTACCATATAGATTGATTGTCCTCATAATCAAGGAGTGTTGAGACACTAGTATGGCATGCAAGTGAGATATATGGGTACATTTGTACTGAACGTGATCAACTTTGGAGCTTTTCTCCTATTAAGATTAGCTCTGATGGAATATGGGTATAAGTATCCCTCTAACCTGAGATCACCATGATGACTTTCAAGCAACTTACTGTGCTTTAGTGTCGGACTATCTGAATTTTTAATTCAGTGATAGAAGGTTTCTGGGCACAGTCAAGTACTTGAAAAGTTGGTGCGTATATCAAGATGAAATTAACCACTTCTAGTTTTAGAAGCTGTGTTCAATTATGTTTTAATTTAGCAAAGCCTTGGCCAGAGTAGTCTTAGTGAGGAGTCACGAGACTAATTACTTTGAGATATGACATGGATGTATTTACTAGGGCTGACAGTCTAACCCTGAATCATCTATTACATAGAGATCATAGGGATGAATTATACGGTAACCATATTCCATAGGTTCGTCGATGTTGCGTTGCGATAAATTTGACCTATCCGGATGTTGGGTACTATTGGTGCAAAATCTGATTGATGCTGGATCGAGATGAAGTTAGAGAAGAAGAGGTCACTTTCGGTGACCTACAAAATAAAGTTCTATCCAGAGTCGGTGGTGGTGGCTCCGATAGGTCCCTCTGATGATCAAGTCAACTCTTCTGACCAACAAAAATGGAGTGCTCCGGCAAGAATTCAGCATAATTTTGGGAAGGAGAAGAGAGCTTAAAGAAAATATATCTGAAGGATCTCTTTTTATAGATAGAATTTATTGTAACCGTTCGGTAATGGGGTTGCCTGTAGCAGACTGATAAATGACAATCGTAACCATTCTGATAAATGATAGTCATAACTATTCGATAGTAGAGTCGCCTATAGCAGACTGATAAATGATAGTCATAACCATCTTGATAAATGATAATCGTAACCATTCGGTAGTGGGATCGTCTGTTCATTGAGATTTAATAGTCGAAGTCCAGAGGAAGCAGGCATTGGTTGGTGAAAAACTTTAACATATATCAATTCCAAAGAAGTTCGAACTCCTAAATAAAATACGGCTATAGGAGATCATCTGGAAGGAATACTACTTAAAATCTAAAAGTAATCCACTGAAGGAATTCAGATGAAGTTTAACTGAAGAAGAAGTTCGAAAGGAGTTCGACTTCTGTAGGAATCTGACTGAAAGAGAGGTCCGAAAGGAGTTCGGCTCCTATAGAAATTCGACTGAAGGAGGGGTCCGGTAGGAGTTTGGCTCCTGTAGAAATTCGACTGAAGAAGAAGTTCGAAAGGAGTTTGGCTCCTACAGAAATCTGACTGAAGAAGAAGTGTGGAAGAAGTTTGGCTCCTATAGAAATCTGACTGAAGGAGAAGTTCGGAAGGAGTTCAACTTCTGGAGGAATCCGTCTGAAGAAGTCTGAAAGGAGTTCGACTCCTGGAGGAATCTGATTGAAGGAGAAGTGCGGAAGAAATTTGGCTCTTGTAGAAATCCGACTGAAAGGAGGGGTCCGAAAGGAGTTCAATTCCTATAGAAAATTCGACTGAAGGAGGGATTCGAAAGGAGTTCGGCTCCTGTAGAAATCCGACTGAAGGAAGGGTCCGAAAGAAGTTCAACTCCTGAAGGAATCTATCTGAAGGAGAGGTTCGGAAGAAGTTTGGCTCCTATAGAAATTCGTCTGAAGGAGGGGTCCAGAAGGAGTTTGGCTCCTAGAGAAATTCATCTGAAGGAGAAGTCCGAAAGGAGTTCGGCTCCTGTAGGAATCCGACTAAAGGAGGGATCTGGAAGGAGTTTGGCTCCTGAAGGAATCCGACTGAAGGAAAGATCCGAAAGAAGTTCGACTGCTGAAGAGAGAATTTTCAATCAAAGCTCTTCCGTGATTATCAATTGTATTAGGCTAAGCATTAGACTGGACTTCGACGGAAGCGAGATTTATCCCCAACAATAGTCTCCCTACTTTTGAGTTCGAAATTCGAAGAAAAGGAGTACAAAAAAGATGACTGCCGAAGTTCTTTTTCGGGCTCTACACTCATTGAGGTTGAAGCTCGGAGGAAATCTTATCTCCTACCAAGGTTGAAATAGATCCTATCTTCTGTTGAAGTTGAAGCTCGGGAGAGATCTTATCTCCAGCTAAGGTTGAAGGAGATCTTGTCGAGATCTATCCTCTTACCTCGTCTAAAATGAATGAGATCTTCGACTTTACTCATGTTAGAATGAGATTCTCCTCCTGTTCCTAACAAGCTGTAGGAGTACATAAGGATCGTTGTCAGGACCTCTTCCCTCATCTTGTCTAAAATGAACGAGGCCTTCGATTTTGCTCATGTTAGGATGAGGTTTTTCTTCTGTTCCTAATGGATTGTAGGGGCACACAAGGGCCGTTGTCAGAGCCTCTCCTCTCCATTTCGTCTAAAATGAACGAGGCCTTCGATTTGCTCACGTTAGGATGAGATTCTCCTTCTGTTCCTAATGGACTGTAGGAGCACTTAAGGGCCATTGTCAGAGCCTCTCCCTCATCTCATTTAAAATGAACGAGACCTTCGATTTTGCTTATGTTAGGAAGAGGTTCTCCTCCTATTCCTAATGAGCTGTAGAGACACTTAAGAGCCGTTGTTAGGGCCTTTTCCCTCATCTCGTCTAAAATGAACGAGGCCTCCGATTTTGCTCACGTTAGGATGAGGTTCTCCTCCTATTCCTAATGGACTGTAGAGGCACATAAGGATCGTTGTCAGGGCCTCTCCCCTCATCTCATCTAAAATGAATGAGGCCTTCAATTTGTCGAGGTTAACATGGCCATTTTTAATAGCTTCTTTCCTGTCATCACATAGTTTTTACACCAAGAAACAATAATGTTGAAATGGAGAAGTTTTATTGAAGAAAAATTACTGATAGTATATTCTCAGATTTTCTAAATTCCAAGATCGTGGGAGCATTGTTCCTCCGAGCTCCTTTAGATGATAAGTTCTGGATCGGACGACCTCCTCTATTTCATACGGACCTTTCTAATTTGGGACGAGCTTCTCCTGACTTTGAGGCTGAGAGATGGCAGCTCGTCGAAGCACTAAGTCTTCCATTTTGAATATTTTATCTCTGACTCTGGAGTTAAAGTATCGGGTCACCTTTCATCTGTAGACCGCCAACCGAACTTGGGCTTCCTCTCTTTTTTCTTCTAATAGATCGAGATTGATTCTGAGGTCCTATGAGTTATGCTGCTCATTGAAGGCCATGATCCATGCTGATGGAAGTTTAAGCTCGATTGAGATGACTGCCTCCATTCCAAAGGCTAAGGCGAATAATATTTTCACAGTCGGTAGCTTTTGAGTAGTTCGGTACGCCTAGAGGATGTGGTAAAGTTCGTCCACCCAGCTCCCCTTTGCTCTATCGAGCCTTATCTTGATGTCTTGCAACAAAATTCGGTTGGTCACCTTAGCTTTCCCATTTGCCTGTGGGTGAGCTACCGACGTGAAGTGATGGAAGATGTTTAGATCTTCGCAGAACTCAGCGAATCTCATCCTAGCAAACTATCATCCGTTATCTGTTATGAGAGTTTGGGATAGACCAAATCGATAGATGATTGACTTTCAAAAGAAGTTCTGTACCTTGACCTCAGTAATTTTTACTAGTGGTTCGGTTTTGATCCATTTGGTGAAATAGTCGATCGCAACCAGGAGAAACTTTCATTATCCGGATGCCATCGAAAAAGGGTCAAGTATATCCATTCTCCACTGCACAAATGGCCAAGGTGCGCTTAGTGGAGTAAGCTCGGAGGTCGGCTATCTTTGTATGTTTGCATTTCTCTGACAGCGGTCACATTTCTTGACGTACTCCATAGAATCGTAGTATAAGGTCGGTCAATAGTATCCTTGCCGAAGTAGTTTTTGTGATAGGGATCTGGCTCCTATATGACTTTTCCAAATTTTCTCGTGCACTTTTTATAATGCGAAGTCGGCCTCTGAAAATCAAAGACATCTCAACAGTGGTAGCGAATACGATCTTTTATACAACTTGTCCTCATACAAAACGTACTGAAAGGCTTGATTTCTGAGTTTTCAAGCTTTTTTTAGATTATGAGGAAGAACTCTCACTTTAAGATAGGCAACTAATGGATCAATCCAGCTCGGCTCAAACTCTATCTGCATAACGAGCTATGATTCCTCTGAGCTTGGACATTTTAGAGTTTCAAAAAATACTTCTTTGGATAGTTCGGCTGGGGCTGAAGTGGCTAATTTAGAGAAAAGGTCGGCTCTCGTATTTTCTGCCCTCGGAATCTATCGAATGCCAAAATTATCAAAGGTTGAAGTCAAATTCTTTACTTTCTCAAGGTATTTCATCATACTTTTTTCTCGTGCTTCATAGTTGCCACTAAGTTGGCCGACCACTAATTAAAAATTACTATAGACTTGAAGTCGATCTACTTTTAATTCTTTTATTATTTTTAATCCGACGATCAGCGCTTCATATTCGGCCCCATTATTAGTTGCAGGGAATTCGAAGCGTTATGCGTACTTGACGATGACTCTCTCGAGATTGACTAAGACTAACCCCATACCTATCCCAGCGGAGTTGGACGAACCATCCACGTATAGGACCCAAAAATCTTCGAAAAGGTTGGCACTTTCTTTGGGGAGGCTTGGTTGCAACAATGGGATGCCGGCCCCATTCTATTCAGGCTCGACTTTATCTAGAATGGTGCATTCAACTATGAAGTTGGTCAGTGCCTGAGCCTTGATTGCTGGCCGAGATCGGTAGTTGATGTCAAATTTCGTTACTTCAATTGCCCATTTTGCAATTCTTTCGAAAGCAATCGCTTGATAAATGATTGCTCTGATCGGTTGGTCAGTGAGGAGCATTATAGCATGTCCTTGAAAGTAAGGTCAAAGTTTTCTTGCTGTGATTAGAAGAGCATAAGTCAATTTTTTCAACTTTGTATATCTAATCTTGGCATCCCTTAGGATCTGACTTATGTAGTAGACTGGTCACTATACTTTTGCCTCTTCTTTGACTAGGACTACTGCTAGCACCGTAGGAGAGACTGCAAGATAAAGAAATAGCTCCTCTTTGGATTCTGGTTTGGCTAATAGGAGGGCGAGGCGAGGTAGTTCTTGAGCTCATCGAACGTCTTTTGGCATTTCTGAGTCCAGTGAAAATCTTTTGGCTTCCTTAGGATTTGGAAGAAGGGCATGCAATGTTCGACCGATCTAGAGATAAAATGATTCAAAGATGCTACCTTCCTAGTCAGGCGCTGAACTTTCTTGATGGACTTTGGAGCGATCATCTCCTGGATAGTTCGAATTTTCTTCAGATTGGCCTCGATCCCTCGTCTTGAGACCATGAATCCCAAAAATTTTCTGACGCTACCCCAAAGGCACACTTGGTTGGGTTCAGTTTTATCTTGTATTTTCTGAGCGTATCGAAAGCCTCTTCAAGGTCGGCTATATGATTGACAGTCTTTCGATTTTTGACCAGCATGTCGTCGATGTAAATCTCTATATTGCGGTCGATTTGCTCCTTGAAGATTTTATTGACCAAGCGCAGATAAGTCATGCCTGCATTTTTAAGCTCGAAGGACATGACCCTGTAATAGTAAAGGCTATGGTTAGTAATAAAAGCAGTCTTCTCCTCATCCTCCGGTGCCATCCGAATTTGGTTGTAGTCAGAGAAGGCATCCATGAAGGTGAGGAGCTCGTAGCCTAAAGTCGCATCCACCAGTTGATCGATTCTAGACAAAGGATAGCTGTCTTTTGTGTAGGCCTTGTTAAGCTTCTGCAAGTTGATACACATCCTCCACTTACCGTTGGCTTTCTTGACTAGGACTACGTTAGAGACCCAAGTCGGAAAGCTGACTTTTCGGATAAATTCGACATTGAGAAGCTTGTCAACTTCTTTTGCTATTACCTTCTGCCTTTCTGGTGCATGGCCTCGAACTCTTTCTTTCACTGGTCAATGCTTGGGGTCAATGGCTAGTCGATGTTTCATAACCTTGACATCAATCCTAGGCATATCCATCGGAATCCAAGCGAAGATGTCGACATTCCTCCATAAGAAGGTGATGAGCTGCTTCTAAACTTTATCTTTCAGATTGTAGCCAATTTGCACTGTATGCTCCACATTTTCATCATTCAGGAGGATGGTCATAAGATTTTTTATGGGCTCCCCCCGTTCTTCGGTAAAGTCATCACGGACATCTAGCCCATCAATAGGACAAGGGTCGGACTGTACTTCTTTTTGCAGGATAATTGAGTAGCAGTACCTTGCCAGAGCTTGATCTTTCTTGACCTTTCTGATTTCGTAACTTATCGAAAACTTCATCTTCAAATAATAAATGGACACCACCATCTGAAGTGCATTTAAACTAGATCGACCAAGAATTACGTTGTAAGTGGAGGGAGCTTTTACTACCAGGACATCCACCTACGTTCTAGATTATTTTGGATATTGTCCGGCAACCACAACTAGAGTAATTACACCTTCAACTGGTACAACAGCACGAGCGAAGCCTACTAAGAGGAGTTTATTGGTTCAAGCTGGCTATTAGATTTTGACATTTTAGAGAAAGCATCATAAAATAAGACATCGGTCGAACTTCTATTATCAACTAGGATGCGACGTACATCATAGTCCACTATATTTAAAAAGATTACAACCGCATCATTATGCGAGAACTATACTTTTCGTGCATCTACCTCAATGAAGGTTATGGGTTCTTCAATCCTCCATATTTTCACTGATCCCCCAGAGTCGCTGGCCTCTTCTTACCGAAATTCCCTAAAGATAGTGTTGATGATGTCGAGAGGTGGTCGATCTTCTTATTATTTCTCCCTCCTTGGTGGTTCAGGCTATAGCAGTGCCCTAGGCCGATCTTCTCTTGCTTCAGACCGACGTCCGAGGAATCAACCCAGCCAACCTCTCTTGATGAGCTCCTCGATCTCGTCTTGGAGCTGAATGCATTCTTCAGTATCGTGACCGTAGTAATGATAGTAGAGATAGTATTTATTAGGATTGTGCTTGCCAGGATGAGTGCGCATCCTTTCTATCCTCGAAAGTTGCTTCTTGATCTCCATCAATACTTGCATTTTTGGAACACTGAGGGGGGCATAGTTGTGAAACCTTCTAAGGGGAGAACTTCTTCATACCCATCTGTCAGAACTTCTTTGATGATGAGCTCGAGAAGAAGTTTGAGCTCGCTTGCACTTGGAGGAAGTTCGTGAGCACGGTCAAACTTCATTCGGCCCTCCATCAGTTGTGGGTTTATTAGATTCGCTCGCCTGCCGCTCTCTTGCGACTTTCTCATGCTTTAATTTAAAGGTTTCTTCCACTCAGGCATATCCTTCAGCCCGAGCTAGCAGATCGATAAAGTCCTTAGGGTACTTCTTCTTCAGGGATAATAATAAATCATTCTTCTAAAGATCGTCCTTGAGTACGACCATTGTAATAGACTGATCCAGGTTTCGGACTTTCAATGAAGTGGCATTAAATTGGATGATATAAGTCTGGATAGATTCTGCTCTTTCTACTTGATATACATCAAAAAATTCGAACCTCAACATGGACATCGACTGCTAACAAAGTAAGCCGCAAACTGATGGCTCATCTAGTCAAAGAAAAAGATTGTATCTGGCTTCAACATTGAGTACCAATTTCTTGCTGCTTCCTTTAAGATAGATGAAAAAGCTCAAAATAAGATGGTGTCTGGTGCACCATAGAGCAGCATCATGATCCGGAAGGCCTCTAGGTGATCGATCGGATCAGAGATTCCATCGTAGCTTTCAAATTGGAGAAGCTTGAAGTTTGGCTAAATGGGCTCTTGCATAATCCTCTGAGAAAAAGGAGGGTCAGTGCAAATATTATTATCCTGTGAGGAGGGAGTATGATGGAGCTCTTCAATTTATCGACTCATTTTTTGGAGCCTTTGATTTAGGAGATCTTCATGATCGTTGATCTCCAGAGTTTTCTGGTGGGATGGAGGCAAAGCTTTCTTTGAGGTCGAATCATGGTCTGAGCAATGGCTCTTCGCCCTCTATTTCTTCCTTTCGAAGGTTACCGATCAGCTAACCCAAGTCGACCGTCCTCTGATCGGATCATAAAGCTCCAAAAAAGTCTGCTCCAGCTAAATTGATGTCGGAGCCTGTCGATGTATGGCCTACACTATCTTCGTGAGACCACGAACCTGCTGGACTAGTAGGTTGAACTGCTCCGCATCCACCATGACTGCAGGTGGAGCTTGAATTGCCAAAGCTGGAGCAGAAATGGATGGATCTGGATGGGATCTGGCTATAGAGGCCATTGATCGTTGGGTTGAAGCTTTCCTAGGAGGCATTTTTTTTTGGAAAGAACTCTATAGAGAAAAAAGAGAGATCGCTGCTGAGCACTCCTTTAAGAATAAGAAAATCTCAGGAATAGAGAGCCCTTCTTCTAGTGCCAATCCTGTTGGTGCAGAATCTGATTGACGTCGGATCGAGCTAGAGTTGGAGAAGAAGAGGTCACCATCGATGACTTGCAAAATAAAGTTTCATTCAGAGTCGATGGTGGTGGCTCTGGCAGGATCCTCTGACGATCAATTCAGCTCTTCTAGCCAACAGAAATAGAGTGCTCAAGCAAGAATTCAACAGAGTTTTGGAAAGAAGAAGAGAGCTTAGAGAAAATGTATTTAGAGGATCCCTTTTTATAGACGGAGCCTATTGTAACCATCCGATAGTGGGGTCGTCTGTAGCAGACTAATAAATGATAGTCGTAATTGTCCTAATAAATGACAGTCATAATCATTCGATAGTGGGATCACTTGTAGCGGACTGATAAATGATAGTCATAATCATCCTGATAAATGACAATCATAACCGTTCGGTAGTGGGATTCTCTGTTCGTTTAGATCTAATAGTCGAAGTCCGAAGGAAGCAGACGTTGGTTGGTGAAGAACTTTGACATATATCAATTCCAAAAAAGTTTGAACTCCTAAAGAAAATATGGCTAGAAAAAATCATCTGGAAGGAATACTACTTAAAATCTGAAAGTAATCCGCTAGAGAAATCTAGATAAAGTTTGACTGAAGGAGAAGTCCAGAAGGAGTTCGACTCCTGTAGAAATCCGACTGAAGGAGAAGTCTAGAAGGAGTTTGGCTCCTGTAGGAATCCAGCTGAAGGAGGGGTTTGGAAGGAGTTCGGCTCCTGTAGAAATCTGACTGAAGAAGAAGTTCGGAAGGAGTTTGACTCCGAGAAAAATTCGACTGAAGGAAAAGTGCAGAAGGAGTTCGGCTTCTGAAGGAATCCGTCTAAAGGAGAAGTTCGAAAGAAGTTTGGCTCCTAAAGAAATCTGACTGAAGGAGAAGTGCGGAAGAAATTCGACTCCTGTAGGAATCTGACTGAAGGAGGGATCCGAAAGAAGTTCGGCTCTTATAGAAATCCGTCTCAAGGAGAAGTTCGAAAGAAGTTTGGCTCCTATAGGAATCCGATTGAAGAAGGAGTCCGAAAGGAGTTCGGCTCCCATAGAAATTCGACTAAAGGAAAGGTCCGAAAGGAGTTCGGCTCCTGAAGGAATCCGTCTAAAGGAGAGGTCCGAAAGGAGTTTGGCTCCTATAGGAATCCGACTGAAGGAGGGGTCTGGAAGGAGTTCGGCTCCTATAGAAATCCGTCTGAAGTATAAGTCTGAAAGGAGTTCGACTCCTAGAGGAATCCATCTGAAGGAAAAATTTGGAACGAGTTTAGCTCCTGTAGGAATTCGACTGAAGGAGGGGTCTGAAAGGAGTTCAGCTTCTGAAAGAATTCGACTGAAGGAGAGATCCGGAAGGAGTTCGACCGTTGGAGGAAGAATTTTTGATCGAAGCTCTTTCATGATTACTAGTTGCATTAGGCTAAGTATCAGACTGGACTTCGACGAAAGTGAAGTTTATCCCCAATAGGTACCATTGCTAGATGGTCACATCAATTGATATAGAAAATCAGTTTCTATGCTACCAGCTTAGGATTCGAACCTATGGGATCACACACAATAAGAGTTACTATCTGATCTGATGGTTGATCTAGAGTTCTGATGGATTGGGACTTTGAGTTCCACTCATCTGAGACTCTCTAATCAAGAGTCCCACTGGTTTAGGACTCTATGAGTATGAGTACCATTTGTTTAGGATACTGGGTTCAAGAGTCCCACTGGATTAGAACTCTTCGAGAGTTTCATAGTGATGAAACTCTATTACCTAGACTCCCATCCGATTGAAACTCTATATTTATTGAAGGATTAATTAGTAATTTAATTATTAATTGCTCAATTTGATTGAGCGATGAGGATTTGATCAAGTTTGATCGAATTGAATTCGATTGGTTTGACCCAATTAGGTCATGAGTTGACCTAATAGCTGTAGAAGATTTGATCCTAATTTGATCAAGGGCTGGACCAAATTAATTTTTAATTTGATTAGAAATTAAATAGGTTGGGTTAAGCCTAATTTGGTTGGATTTAATCTAGTCTAGTTGGTTTTGAATTAATTTGGTTTGGTTAAAACTAACTTGGACTAATTCAAACCCTATTTGAATTCAAACTTCCTCATGCGCCACCTCATGTTTGACTTTTCTGCCTTGCCCATGCCATCTTTGTTTTTTTTATGTAAGTTTCTCTCATGAAGAGAAGGAATTTGTGCCTCCTTTCTTTCTCTCTTTGACTTGGTTAAGTGTTGGAGCAGTTCAAACTTTTTTTGAATTTTGAATTCATGGAGGTTGGTTTGGTTGAAACCTCTCTCTCACTCTTATCCTTATCTCCATGCCCTTCTCTCTTTTTGGTCATCAATTTTTTTTGAAAAATGGCTGTGCATGCAGAAGAAAAGTCCTTCTACGTGTGAAATAGGTGGTATGGGTGTTGGAATTGGATATGCTTGCATTTAGATTCAAATATTAGAAGTTGGTTAAAACTAGTTCAACCAATCTTAACCTATCCACTCTACACGGTATTTTTACTTATTTTTTATGCAATAAATTATGAGGATTTTTGTGCATGAAGTTAGAGGGTACCATTTCATGGTAAAAATTTGAAAGTGATTGGGCATTGGTTTTGGGCGAAAAAATCCTGGAGTGAAGGTGAGCAGGGTCCTACAACACTTTATTTTTTCTTCATGCCTTTATTCTCTTCTGATTTTTTATTTTTAAGGATACTTAATTTTTAGATATGATCTAAATAAGGTTTATAGATTTCAAAGTCATCTTTTCATGAAAACTTATTTTATGAAAAAACTCCACACAGAGAGGGCGTGAGAGGATTTTCAGTGCATCAGGATTTTTGGGCCGAGTGAAACCCAAGATTTAGGAATTTAGGTTCGGATGGAGAGATCGAGTGTTGTGAGTATCGAATCACCACCAAACTTTGTACATCATCTCATCATCCTCCAAAAAATAAGTTCTAATTTTTTTTGAAGCATCCAGAAAATCAAAAAGTGGATGATCAATCATATCGATCATGATCAGCCGTTGAAGGTCCCATCGAGGAGCTAGCACTCAGTGGGACTGATTGGGATCAGGAGCTCCATGTGGACCAACCATAGAGGCCGGACATGTGTGCGGCTATAGTGCGACACTAGAGCATTATCCAGTGCATTCAGATTGCGATGATCAGCTATCCAAGAAAAAGTATTTTATTCTAAATACATAGATGTAGTAAATAGTTTATTGTATAATTTTATTTTCAGATCTATATGAATGCATGCATATTATGTTTAGATCCTTAGTGTAGGGTTTAATATTCCAATATGATTAGTAGGTAATTAATTAGATTAATTACTTCTTTCACAGCATCTTTGCTATTTTTGAAAAAAAATTTAAAAGTAGCACTGTAAATCCTACACTGCCATCCTTCAGTTTCTTGTCGAACTTTCGAAGCTTTCTTTCAATCATCAAGTTTTGATCGGTGAGGGCCTCGGATGGCTGGAGAGAACGGCGACCAGGAGTAGAATCGTGCCTTGATTATGGGCTAAGAGATCGTGAATAGGGTTGCCCCCACCCGGGACTTTATGAAGGTGACAATGTGGGTGCGACTTGCCGAAAGGATGCTGGTGGCTAGATCGATGCCACTGCTAGTGGCGCGAGTGGGACCATCGAAAGCATCGATTGCACCATTGAGGGTAGAGTAGGAGCTGCCAAATTTGGCTGCGGTGCCATTAAGGAAGGTGCGATCACCATTTGGACCGCTTGGATAGCGATCGCTAGGGAGTGGACCTGCTGAAGGAGTAAGTTGAATTGGTCCATGATGACATGGGCTGACTAGATGGGTGGAGAGACTTCCACCGTAGGAGGCTGAAGGAATGAGGTGGTGGTCATCAACCCTCAGATTTAGTTGCTGTGAGGTGGTGGTCTCAGCGATGCCGGGATGAGGCCTTTTTCAGAGCCATTGTTATTTGTTGTGGATTGGTTTGATCTTTAAAGATCGGACGATCAGCTTTTCACAGAAATTATGGTAGGCTAAAAGTTTAGCCCGCCCTCCTTCTAGTGCCAATTTGTTACTGTTGAGAATCGCCGACTTCAGAATTGAAAGAATGGCTCCACGCAGACAAGCTTGAGAACATGCAAAATAAAATCTGAACCGAAGAATTTGGTCTCCAGCGAGGACCCTCCGACACTCAAGTCAAAAATAAGTAGGAGCTAATTTCTTTTGAGAGGAGTTTCTTGCTTACCTAGGTCCTTGGAGTTCGTAGTATTTATGAAAAAAATTTTACACGATGGTTATGCCATTCTGCTAATTTCGGGCTGCTAATCTCGTTGTTGAGAGATTTTTGGAAACCTTTCGAATGGAATGATGGTTGCTGATATGATTAGAATTTCCAATTTATCGTCGATGATTTTGAGCGAGTAGGTGATAGCCTGTTTACGATCTGATTATAGTTGTATTGAGGTCAATCCACGAGGAACTTTTTTTGTCCGAGGCGATTTAAAGATGATAGGTGCTAATCGGGGTGTTTCCATAAATATTGGGTCAGGTCGACCCTCCGGCATTACTCATCTATTCAGAGGATATTATAATAATATCCTGATCCACAAGTGCTCGTCAGGATAGACTAAGCTGAGGTGCCTTCTAGGATATATCATCGATCTGAGACATTTCATTACCACCATAACAGTATCTATTATATATATATAATAATATTCTATGGAGGAGTATTATGATGTTGCCAACTCAACAAGTTAAAATTCTCCCAACTCGTCACGTGTTGAAAAAACTTATTTTATAAAATAATAAAAAAATATAATATATATAATAATAATATTCTGTGGAGGAGCATTATGGTGTTGCCAACTTAGTAAATCAAAATCCTCCCAACGTACCACGTATCGAAAAAATAATAAAATATTATTTTATAAAATAAAAAATATAATATATATAACAATACTCGATGGAGGAGTATTATGGTGTTGCCAACTCAACAAATCAAAATCCTCCCAACGCATCACGTATCGAAAAAGAAAAAAATAAAATATTATTTTATAAAATAATAAAAATATTATATATATATATAATAATAATACTCTATAGAGAAGTATTATGGTATTGCCAACTTAGCAAGTCAAAATCCTCCCAACGCGCTACGTATCGAAAAAATAAAAAAATAATAAATAATATAATATATATAATAAATAAATAAAATATTAAAAAATTAAAAAAAATATGTATTATTAAAAATTTTAATAATTATATGTCGTAATTATCCATCATGCACAATGCGCGAGTCTTCGACTAGTTTTGAAAAGAAAAAGCCTCGACTTCTTCTATCATTCACCATTTCTTGCACTTTTTTCCATGTGGGTGGCTAAATCTCTGAATAGCAATAGAATCATCTCTAATAGGCTATCTTTTCTCCGATGTAATGATACACTTACTTCCTCCCTCCTTTAATCTTTCTCAACCCATGCACCCTCCTATATTTTATGTTATTTTTTTCATAATTATTCTCTATTTTTATAATAAAAAATGGGGAAGTTTCTCACCTAACAGCATATTTCAGAGGGGGCCAGGGTTCACATGTGATATTTAGGATATGTTCTTTTATGACTCATTTTTTTATGGATAAATACTATAAAAGAATTGATCTACTTTTTCATTGATCAATTTATGCATATTCTTACATTTTTCAAAATGAAAAAGTTACTTTCCCCTGGTAGCATTTATCCATGAAATGGAGGAAAGTTTACCTACCCAGGGAGTGGCTAAATCATTTTCTCAAAAGCTAGTAAAGTAGGCATTTAATATTATACCTAAAATATTCATTCTTATTTTCAATATCCTCATCATTTAACGCTCAATAACTCAGCCATCCATTTTTTTAAAATCTAAAAAGTATAAGAGATATTGTTGAAAATATGAATAAATTTTAACAACCTACCCAAAAAAGTAGTAATGTAAAAGAACATAGGTAACAGATTTCGGAGTAACTTACCTATGCATAAAAGAATATAGGTAAAATATTTTTCTATCTAAATATTACTTGAAAAATATTTATTTAAAAAAATATAGATTTCTAGGTAAATATTTTACCTGCAAAAGAACGACCCCTTATGGATAAAAAATTTACTTGAAAATCTATATTTTTCTAGATAAATATTTTTTAAGATAATATTTAGTCAGAAAAATAATTTATTCATGTTCTTTTATGCATAGGAAAGTAGCTTCAAAATTTGTTATCTATGTTCTTTTGCATTACTATTTTCTTGAGTAAGTTACAAAAATTTATTAATATTTCTCATAATACTCTTTATGCTTTTTAGGTTTAGAAAAAGTGGGTAATTGAGTTATTGAGTATTGAATGATGGAGGTATTGAAAATAAGGATGGGACATCTTAGGAATCAAATTAAATATCTGATTGATGAAAAAATGATATAGCCACCTCCTAAATGGATTTTTTTTTATTTTATTTTATTAGTAAATATTATCCATGAAAAAGTAATTTATCCATCTTTTAGAACATGGATAAGTCGGTCAATAGAAATGTTGACCAATTTTTTTATGATATTTATCCACCAAAAAAATTGCATACCCTATAGCTAGGGTAAAAAAATCCTCTTTTCTTAACATATGAGAGAGTGCATGTCCTTGGACCCTTGGATCCGAAGCGATCTGAAGGTAATTCGATGTTTTTGGCGAATGAAACATCCAACCCTTGCATGGTATATCATAATATGGACCCGATGCTATGCTTTCCGATCATCTCTAAAATACAACTCATTTGATAGTTAGACTTGGCCACAATCTTGTAATCTAGCGGACGATCCTAAGAAATCGTGCATGGCAAAAAGATCCAATCCCATATTTTCTTTCTAAAATTGCTCAATCATGACGTTCTACCCAAAGCCTACAATTTCCAAGTTAAATACATCTGGCTTTTTTTAAAGTCAGATTTTATTTAAACTCATTTAGAAAAAATAGACAAAAAATAAAAATACAAGAAAAACTAGAACGGTTGTTAGAAAATAAAGTCCATAAAATAAGTAATCATATATATGGCCATCCAATCACGAGGATTATTAACTTCCCCAAAGATGCAAGCCGCCTCATAAGAAAGAAAAGTTGCAGCCATTTCCAAGTAATTATTTACTAATGGATGAGAAGCCTCAAAACTTAGTAGTTTGATGACCATCTAACCACTATTAACGGGTCTTCATCAACAACAATATAGGAAGCCACAAGGTGTTTTATTACATACAGCAAATATTTCCATGTAGCCCATAATTTGGCCATATAAACTAACCTACATTATTTGGCTTTAGGATCTGTCGGCATACTTTGGCTTGGGGGATACACGTTACCAAAGTTTACAATAGTGACCTTTATAATGTTACGACCACACTTTGGTGGTTCCAGATCCCTGATTTTTTTCTGAAAAAAAAAAAGAAAAAAGAAAGAAAAAATAAATTGATAACAAGTTCACGTGCCTTTCCTATCTTCCAACTATTCGAGTCCTATGTTTCCAACCAACAAAGGACTTATTGAAATGGTGAGGTAGTTGAGAAAGTCGTTGGAAACTTTATAATCAAGCAACAAATGCTGTCATAAGCTTCCTTTTCTTTTTTTTCTTTCTTTTTATTTTCTTTTCTTCTCTCGTTAAGATCCTATCTAAATAAAAGTCCATGATTATAGTTCTTGGTGGGTACATTGGGCCAGGGTAGGATCGTACTCACAAACTTTGTTTTTGGATTAGGATTTGGTCTATATCTAACATGCATTTCGAGCTATTTTTCAAGTCAAATTGGTTGGACATGGCTTGTCCAAAAGTGAGTTGTTTTATCAAATTAGTTGTATTTGGGCCAGCATCTCCATTTTTTGCGTGTAGGCGAAGTTGGAACTTGTTTAAATTTAAGGGATACCCTCACGCTCAATTTGTGCATATATTCCTCAGGGCAGATGACCCAAATGGAATCACTAAGATGATTTAAGATTATTGTTGATTTAAATCTTACAATGATCTGATAATTAAGATCATTATATTTGGTAGGTCATGATCCAGTGATTAAAGATTTTCGAATATCTACAAGTAACTTATTTGATATTTTATAGAAATTCAAAATTACTAATTATATAATATCAAAATTATCTATAATATATTTTTAAAAAATATATTTATTAATTATATATAATATATTATAAAAAAAAATTATATATTAATATATTAATAATTAATAGATTTTATAACAATATAGATAGATTTTATAAAAATATATTTATTAGTCCTATAAGTTATTAATCCTATAAAAATATATTAATTATTATTATAAAATTAATATTTTTATTTATACTTATAATATATTATTTATTAATAAAAATATTTATTTTATTTAGAAAAAAATATAAATAGAAGTAATATATTAATTTTTTTATGATATAACTATAAAGTATAACAAGATATTTTTACTTTAATTTAAAATTATCATTGAATCATAATATGATAATAATATAATTAATAATATATTATAATATAATATTATAAATATAATATATAATATTAAATATAATATAATATTATTTATATAATATTAATATAATTCATTAATAGTATATTGATATACTAATTTTTTTTGCTAGACTTAAGAATATTTTTATCCTTATATTTCAGCTCAAGATTATTGCCTAAGAATGATCTTGGATTCCAATCTCGAAGACATATATCCCATCGCTGGTTTTGGAGATAAGTTGAGGAGTGGGGATGATTTGAAATTATTGCTACATAAAATTACTATGGTACAATCAAATACGGTGATCTCATTACCTCGATCCATATTATTCTTAATCTTGGATGGATCATCTTATACCAAACACCCCCTTAAGATAGTACAGGAGCTGATTCTTGTAACTTTGGAATTGCTAAGCGCAATGGTCATACTCCATCCTGCTATTTGGATCACATAGCTAAGTTTGTAACCAAAGATTTCATGTTGGAACGAGAGTGCAAGGTATATATTAATTTTCACCTATGAGTTTTGCAATTTAAATTAGTTTGAAGGGTGATTTCCTCATAAAAAAGGACATTGGTTTGAAGGGTGGAGATAAGAAAGTCTTTGGTTGGACTAGTTCTAATCCAATAAATAATTTTTCTTATAAAATAGAAAAAATTATTAGATAGACTCATTCTACTAGATAAAATTAATAAAAAATTTATACATTAATTATTCTTCATTAATTATCAATTTGAGTTGATCATGATTGATTATGAGATGAAAAAGAAGCCAATCAAAATCTACAAATACTTTACCTATGGTAGAATGAGTCTACCTAATAATTTCTTTATAACTAGGTGATCTCGTGATAAACTTCTACTTGTATTTAAAACCTCTCATGGCAAGCTACATCAATGGCATGCCTGACATTAGCTGCATTCAAGATTATTTTTTTTGGTAACATATTAAAGTTTATTTAAATGTCTTTGTTAACTTAGGAAGCGTGCAGGAAGCTAGAATATGTGAGGTCCTCGTAAAAAAGGAACAGTTGGTAAAGCCATTGGATATGTTAATGTTATATGTAACTTGGATTTAAATCTAACCCTTATCTATTCTTGGTCTTTATCCTAGCTTTATTATTTTTTTTGGATAAATTACCAAAATTCTCTTAAGTTTAGATGTAAATTACACTTACACCCAGAAATTTGAAAAATATATCATTATATCCTTAAGGTTTATTTTTAATCTATAAAAATCTTCCTCCGCATAGATTAAGGTGTAGGTTAGAAATAAATCTCAAGGATATAACAGTATATTTTTCAAATTTCTGGATGTAAATATAATTTATACCTAAAATCAAAAAAAAATTTATAATTTATTTTTTTTAAAATTAAAACTATGAAAGTGACTTGTGCATATTTTATTAACGTTGAAATGAAAAAGAAAAGAAGATTAAGTAAGAAACTAATTAACATCTTATTCTCCACCATGGTTGTAGCTCAAACTCTCAAGTTCCAAGAATTTTGTATCGATGATGTGGTCAAGCTAATCGGCCTGCCAACTCTATAGCTAATTATGATGTCAGCAGTGTGGTAAAAATAATTTCATCCTGTTGATGCAGAATCTGATCGTCATTGGAGTCCGCTGGAATGGAGGCCGATGATGTCACCATTGGGAACCTGCAAAACAAAGTCCCATCCGGAGTCGGTGGGGGTGGCTCCGACAGGACCCTCCAATGATCAAGTCAGCTCTGGCCAATAGGAATGGAGTGCTCGGAATGAGTTTTGGAGCTTAGAGAAGAAGAGGAGAGCTTAGAGATCAGAGAGACTAGAGAGATTAGCATATCTGGAGGGTCCTTTTTATAGCGGAGCTTGATGGTAACAGCTGCAGCCGCGTGCTGGCGGGCCGCTCAAGGTTCGGCAGAGTCAGTCTCACGGAAAGGTGCCGTCTACGGTGAGTTGATGGTGACAGCCATCGCCATCTGATAGCGGGTCGCTATCGCTTGCGGCAGACTAATGGTGATGGCTGTAGAGCCAGTCGAATGAAGAGTTGAAGGCCTTCGTCGTGTGCCCATTTCGAAGGAGTTCGGACTTCTGAAAAGAAAGCTTAGAAGGAGTTCGCTCCCGTAGGCATCTGACTGGAGGTATGCGGCTAAGGCTCGACCGCTGGAGAGTTCGGTAGGAGCTCGGTCGGTCGAAGGGGGTGTCAGGGAGGAGTCCGGCTCCTGAAGAAGTCCGTCCGAAGGGTGTCTGGGGTGAGTCCAACTCCCGAAGAAGTCCGTCCGAAGGGTATCTGGGATGAGTCCAGCTCCCAAAGAAGTCCGTCCGAAGGGTATCTGGGATGAGTCCAGCTCCCAAAGAAGTCCGTCCGAAGGATGTCTGGGATGAGTCCAGCTTCCGAAGAAGTCCGACCGAAAAGGGAGTTTGGAGGAGAGTTCGGCTCTCGTAAGCATCTGGCTAGAGGAGTGCGGCTAAGGTTCGACCGCTGAAAGTTCAAAAGGAGCTTGGTCACTAGAAGTTCGACCGAGGGACGACCGCTGAGGAGTTCGGCCACTGAGAAGTCCGAAGGAGCTTGGCCAGTTGAGTAGTTCGATCGGCTGTAAGGATTTGGCTAAGACCCGTCTGCTGAAGCTCTTCTGTGGCTACTGGTTGCATTAGGCTGAGCATCGAACTAGACTTCGATGGGAGTGGGGTTTATCCCCAACACTAGCCCTCCCACTCCCGAGTTCGAAACTCGAAGGAAGGGAGTGCAGGAAAGGCGACTACCGAAGTCTTCCTCTGAGCCCCGTGCTGGTCCAGGTCGAAGCTCGGGGGAGATCTCATCTCCAGCTAAAGTTGATATCGAAGTTGAAGCCCAGAGAAGATCCCATCTCCAATCGAGATTGAGAGAGGCTTCGTCCGCTGCGATCGAAGTCGGAGGTTGAGCTCCTCGGGGCGACATTATCTCCTACAGCCGAGGTCGAAGTTGAAGCTCTCCAGCCAAGGTTGGCCCGATCGCTCGGGAGAGATCTTATCACCTTTGGTCGAGGTTGATGCGGGCGCTCGCATTAGGATGAGGTTCTCCTCCTGTTCCTAACTTTGACTTTGCTCGCGTAAGGACGAGGTTCTCCTCTTGTTTCTAACGGGCTGTGGGGGCACATTCGGACCGTCGTCCATCTTCCTCCGTTTCATCTAAGGTGAACGAGGCCTTCGACTTTGCTCGCGTTAGGATGAGGTCCTTCTCCTATTTCTAACGGATTGTGGGGGCACATACGGATCATCGTCCGCGCCTCTCCTCCCATCTCGTCCTTTGTGAATGAGGCCTTTGACTTTGCTCGCATTAGGACGAGGTCCTCCTCCTATTCCTAACGAGCTGTGGGGCACATTCGGACCGTCGTCCATCCCCTCCATCTCGTCTAAGGTGAACGAGGCCTTCGACTTTGCTCGCATTATGACGAGGTCCTCCTCCGGTTCCTAATGGATTGTGGGGGCACATACGGACCGTCGTCCGCGTCTCTCCCTCCATCTCGTGCTTTGTGAACGAGGCGTTCGACTTTGCTCGCAATAGGACGAGGTCCTCCTCCTACTCCTAACGGGCTGTGGGGGCACATTCGGACCATCGTCCGTCTCCCCCCATCTCGTCTAAGGTGAACGAGGCCTTCGACTTTTCTCACGTTAGGACGAGATCCTCCTCCTATTCCTAATGGGCTGTGGGGGCACATACGGCCTGTCGTCCGTGCCTTTCCCTCCATCTCATCCTTTGTGAATGAGGCCTTCAACTTTGCTCGCGTTAGGACGAGGTCCTTCTCCTATTTCTAACGGGCTATCGGGGCACGTTCGGACTGTTGTCCGTCTCCCTCCGTCTCGTCTAAGGTGAATGAGGCCTTCAACTTTGCTCGCGCGTTAGGACGAGGTCCTCCTCCTGTTCCTAACGGACAGTGGGGGCACATACGGACCATCGTCCGCGCCTCTCCCCCCATCTCGTCCTTTGTGAGCGAGATCTTCGACTTTGTTCGCATTAGGATGAGGTCCTCCTCCTGTTCCTAATGGACTGTGGGGGCACATTCGGACCATCGTCCGTCTCCCCCCATCTCGTCTAAGGTGAATGAGGTCTTCAACTTTGGGAAGGTCTTATTTTCCGCAGCCGAAGTTGACCCGGGGGAGATCTTGTCTCCTGTAGCCGAGGTTTAGAGGTCTTTGACCTGCTTGGGGGAGATATTATCTCCTACGGCCGAGCTTTCCTCGGGGGAGATCTTATCTCTTATGGCCGAGCTTTCCTCAGGGGAAGATCTTATCTCCTGCAGTCGAGGTTGCCTCGGGGGAGATCCTATCTCCTGCTGTCGAGCTTTTCTCGGGGGAGATCTTGTCTCCTATAGCCGAGGTTGAAGCGGACACTCGGGGGAGATCTTATCTCCTACGGTCGAGCTTTTCTCGGGAGAGATCTTATCTCCTATCGAGATTGTTGCTCGCGTTAGAATGAGGTTCTCTTCCTGTTCCTAACGCGGCAATTATTGACTGCTTCTTCTTGGCAGCGCATCCCCAAATTCTATGTTTCAAAGTCGTGGTAGCATTATTCCTCCGTGTTCTCTCCGATAGTAAGTTCCAGGTCGGACGACCTCCTCTATCTCATGCTGGCCTTCTCAATTTGGAGCAAACTCTTGGCTTTATCGCTGGGAGACGATGAATCATCGATGTAGCAAGCTCCTCCCCGGGGTAACGCTGATGATGCCGTGAGGTGGCCGACCTTGTAGTTTCTAGTTACGGCAGCGCCCTTAGCCGATCTTCTTCTGCCGAAGGAATTTACCCAGTCGCTCCTTCCTGACGAGCTTCTCAATTTTGTCTCATAGCTGAATGCATTCCTCAGTGTCGTGGCCGTGGTCACGATGGTAGAGGCAGTACTTGCTTCGATCGTGCTTGTTTTGGAAAGACTGCAACCCTTCTGGTCTTGGCAGCTGGTTCCTAACTTCGGTGAGAATCTGAGTTCGAGGAGCATTGAGGGGAGCGTAGTCGCGAAACCTTTCGGGAGGAGGGCTTCTTTGCGCCCCTCTGTTGGAGTTTCCTCGGTGGCGAGCTCGAGAAGTTCGGGCCCGCCTGCTTTCGGAGGGAGTTCGTGAGCGCGGTCGATCTTCATTCCATCCCTTTGGAAAACCTGCGGGAGAACTTCATGCTCCTTTGTCGGGGATTCCTTGGAGTCATACTCGAGAGAGAGTCCTCGCTTGCCCTGAGCGGGAGTTCGGCCTCACTCGCGCCAAACTTCATTCCGAGGATGAGGTTTGAGGGGGGAGTTCGGCCTCACTCGCGCCGAACTTCATTCTGATAATGAGGTTTGAGGTGGAGTTTGACCTCACTTGCATCGAACTTCATTCCGCAGGAGAACTTCGTTTCACCCTCGCTTGCACCAAACTTCATTCCATTTTTCCGCAAAAGCTTCCTCGGGAGGACTTCATGCTTCTTTTGTCCGGACTTTCTTGACGACGAGCTTGAGGTGGAGCCCGGCTTAGCTTGCCCAAACTTCATTCCACCTCCCGTGAATTCTTTATAGGGGGCTTCCTTGGTGACATACTCGAGCGGGAGTTCGGTCTCACTTGAGCCGAACTTTATTCCGATGACGAGGTTCAAAGTGGAGTTTGGCCTCACTTGCACCGAACTTTGCTTCGACTTTCATCGGGAGGACTTCATGTTCTTTTGTCGGGACTTCCTTGGTGGCGACCTCGAGGTGAAGTTCGGCCTCACTTGCGCTGGAGCGGTCATAGATGTGGCCGAACTTAATTCCACCTCCTTGGATGCGGCCGAACTTCATTCCGTCTTCTTGCAAAATCTTCTTCCGGGGATGTTCATGCCCCTCTATTGGGGCTTCCTCGATGACGGGCTCGAGGGGGGTTCGGCCTCGCTTGCGCTGCCGAACTTCGTTTTTCTTTCTCGCGAAACCTCCTACGGGAGAACTTCATGCCCCTTTGTCGGGGCTGGACTTCTCGACATTTTGATGGTGGGTTTTCTGGTGGGGTTGCCATCGGAGGCTGCTGTATGGCTTGTAATGCCTCCGTGAGGCCACGAACCCATCGGACAAGCGGGTCGAACTGCTTCACATTTACCGTGGGTACAGATGGAACCTGAGCTGTCGGAGCTGAAGCAGGAACTGACGGATCCGGATGGGATCGAGCCGCGAAGGCCATCGAGCGCCAAGTCGAAGCTCTCCTAGAAGCATCTTCTCTTCGGGAAAGAACTCCAGTGAGGAAGAAGAGGGATCTCTGGAGAGAGAGAGAAATCATCGCCGAGCACTCCTTTAAGAATAAGAGAACCTCGGAGGCTGGGGTTGCCCTTTCTCTAGCACCAATCTGTGGACGCAGAATCTGGTTATCGTCAGAGTCCACTGGAGTGGAGGTCGATGATGTCACCACCGGGGACCTGCAAAATAAAGTTTCGTCCGGAGCCGGTGGGGGGGTGGCTCCGACAGGATCCTCCGACGATCAAGTCAGCTCTGGCCAACATGAATGGAGTGCTCGAAATGAGTTTCGGAGCTTGGAGAAGAAGAGGAGAGCTTAGAGATCAGAGAGACTAGAGAGATTAGCGTATCTGGAGGGTCCTTTTTATAGCGGAGCTTGATGGTGACAGCTACAGCCATGTGCTGGCGGGCTGCTCGAGGTTCGACGAAGTCAGTCTCATGGGAAGGTGCCGTCTGCGGCGAGTTGATGGTGACAGCCATCGTCGTTTGATAGCGGATCACTATCGCTTGCGACGGACTGATGGTGATGACTGTAGAGCCAGCCGAATGAAGGGTTGAAGGCTTCATCGTGTGCCTATTTCGGAAGAGTTCGAACTCCTAAAGAGGAAGCTGGAAAGGAGTTCGGCTTCCGTAGGCGTCTTGCTGGAGGTACGCGGCTAAGGCTCGACCGCTGGAGAGTTTGGTAGGAGCTCGATCGGCCGAAGGGGATGTCAGGGAGGAGTCCGGCTCCTGAAGAAGTCCGTCCGAAGGGTGTTTGGGGTGAGTCCAGCTCCCGAAGAAGTCCGTCCGAAGGATGTCTGGGATGAGTTCAGCTTCCAAAAAAGTCCGTCCGAAGGGTGTCTGGGATGAGTCCAGCTCCCGAAGAAGTCCGACCGAAGAGGGAGCTTGGAGGGGAGTTCGGCTCTCGTAAGCATCTGGCTGGAAGAGTGCGGCTAAGGTTCGGCCACTAGGAGTTCGGAAGGAGCTCGGTCGCTAGAAGTTCGGCCGAGGGACGACCGCTGAGGAGTTCGACCGCTGAGAAGTCCGAAGGAGCTCGACTGGCTGAGTAGTTCGGCCAGCTGTAAGAGTTTGGCTAAAATCCGTCTGCTGAAGCTCTTCTACGGTTACTGGTTGCATTAGGCTGAGCATCGAACTAGACTTCGATGGGAGCGGAGTTTATCCCCAACACATCCATTAGAGACTGCTTTCCTTAGTGGACCTGGCTAGAATAAAGGCAATGCATTATTTATGCCCCAGAATAGTGAAGATGGTCCAAGCTTTAAAAAAATATATGTATTTATACTAATTAATTAATTAAACATGCTTAAGATATCAAATTTTTTGCAGGTGCATCTAATATTAATCATCTACCAACTTGTTCTAAGATGGGTGTCATGTGCATGCTAGGCATATATGATTACAACCATTGCGATGGTAGTCAGATTCATCTTCCTCTCTTCTTTTTTTCCCCCATGCACCAACCAAAAATTGTTTAGGAGGTGGCTTGAATCTTACCATTCAACTTAGATTTATCGAGCTAACTTGCGGTTGGCACGGCGCAATTACTTGTTATTAGCATAAACCCCAAGCCATCGCAGCAAGCCACAATGATCGGCCTGTACTAATTACCAATGCATTCTTAGATCCATTTTTTTTCTGACAAAATCTCAAGGTCTCAGACTAAAATACATCATGTGTATATAAGAAATTATATCATGAACTTTCCCATTATATAACATGCAAGTCCACAAGTTTGGTTTAAATTGTCTTGCGTTTTTTAATACACACACAAAGACTCAGCACTCCTTTGCACATTCCACTAACTACTCCCATCCGCAATAAAAACACTTAAATCACTTCGGTTCTTACTCTTAAAGATATAAAATAATTTATTTAATAATTCATTTTTAAATTAGAATTAAAGTAGAAATGAGGGTGAGGGTGGGAACGAGCTCGAAAACTTTATAGTTATAATAATTGGCACCCTCCGTAGAAAGAAAAGTAGACATCTCCAAAGTTTAATTTACACTAATTTGCTAAAAAATGGATCGACCGGTATCAAGTCGGTCCATTTTTAATATCTTGCTTGTAGCACGTGACCGTGGAAAGTATTAGGCATCCATGAGTACTCCCGTCCTTGGAAAGAGCAGTTAGGTTTAAAGGTCAGCGTGGAAAAGCTTAGATTCAAAGAAAGTGAAACTGGCACGAAGCATGAGGGCTTAGTGGAGAAGCCACGACACTACCACGCGAGGAAAACCTCCCAAAATACTAGATTTGCAGCATAAAAATGTCTGAGGTCTGGTATGATACTTGTCATCCGCCAACCTTTGAGTTGGCTGGAGTGGGGCCATAGATATCACCATTTTCCACATAAGACGACTTAGTATTTCTATTGTGCGTGCTTTGCATGGTATAATATGGTACGAAATGCGTTGATTATTATCAAAAGATCGGTGGTAATTAATAGCGTGTATGGTACGTAAGATCATCTTATTCGATAACCATTCATCTTTTGATAGCGGTCATCGAGTACTATACGATATGTTGCCGGGATTTATTTCTTGGAAATCTATTCCAAACATTAGGGTAACCATCAATTATATATCAACATTTTATTAGAATCAGTACCAGCAACAACCACTACCATTAAAAGTTTTGAAGAAACAAAGAATTTTTCGTTAAGAAAAGGTTCAGTAGGCTCGGTCGGCATGGATTGTACGTCCAAGCCCTTTCAAGGCACAACAAGCCAAGAATCGAATCAGAAGCTGGCATCAGAATACCATACATGGTATCCTAAAAAAACTAAAACTATACTAAATATAATAAATTATTTTAATCGATATTTGAAAACCTTCTCTTGGCCAGTGAACTTATCCAAGAATACCAAAGACTTGCATCCATCATCACCCACTCTTCTAACAACCATATTTAAATGCTGCAATTTGTACATCAGTTTTTGCATAAATTGCTCCCTAACATACATTGTAACTTTTCATTAGGATATGATTTGCCCTTGCTCATCGATAACTTCACCCATTTTGGATCCATTAAAGTAAATAATTATACGTTTGACGTGTTTTTTATGGATCCTATGATGGTTATGAGGAGGGAAAGTGGGGAGAGCCGTATCTAATCAATGGTGATCATGAGATCATGGCTAGATTTAAAAGGACTAAATTGATCACCATTGATTATGAGATCATGCCAACTTTGCAAAAAGCCGAAGATCATTCTAAGCATTAAACTTTGTACAAGGCATTAATTTAAATGTTTCCTTATTGGTTTTGTAATTACACCGATTTGATTAGTTTATAAACTTTGGTGGCACCGTTGGAACGGGAATAAAAGGATGGCTTTGACTTTCTTATGGCTGAAAGAACCAGAATATTCCATATAAAAATTGAATAACACAAATTGAAACCTGGGTGGCTAGGTGGGGCCGATCCTCTTATTTTTCCCCAAAAAAAATACTTAATTCATCTTGTTTTTATGTTAATTAATATTTAATATGCGATCAAAAATATTATATTAATACAAATGATGATATTTGAGATATCAAGAATGTTAATCACCAAGTCTTGTCATCTTTTGAGTAAGATTTTTTTTTGTTGCCCGTGTAATTCTTCATTTGGAGGTCCATGAGCCTTAATTGACATGGATTGGACGTATTATTTTGTCTACCAATAAAATCAAAAGAAATCCACTAGTCATAACAAATCTAGACTGATCAACATAAATATTTTTATTTAAATCAAATAGAGATTAAAAAAAATTGATCATTAGTAGGTGGTAGTGAAATAAAATTATAGAAGAGAATAATTTGCAATAAGAGATGGGAAAAGGATGATTGTTTCCTCTTCTTCTCAAAGGCAAGGTGTTATTATATGATAAGAAAAATGAACAAAATTGCAAGAAATATGATACATACGACTCATTAGCGAACAACAAGGATTACAAGTTATATCATCCATGTGAAAGAAAACAAAAAAAATTCTATCTACAAATGCTTCAATCTCACTCTCCAGCGGCATGAAATCTCATACAACAATAGCTAGTTTGCTTTTATAACACCAACAAACATGGAAGCTTAATGTTGACCGTGCTCCTCCTTTCAGATCAAAATATAAAACGAAAACGGGAAGGGTGATATCAATGTACGCACCTAACCAAACAACATATTTATTTATATTTATAGCCGTTACTCTTACGTGATTAAGGCCTACCGGCGGTGCTAAGAAATCTTTTAAATAAATCTCCACGTCAGTGACAATAATGCCCTCAATTTGAGGGGTAATACCACCAATGAAGCAGGGTGATAATGTCTTTTCACCCTCAATCTTTGGACCCACGCGATAACCACCCTTTTCGCTCGGATGGGTCAGGTCAAGTCGATTGACCCCTGGTCTACAGTCCTAGTCCCTATCCTGTGGCCCTTTGCCACCACGCTCACCAAGGCCATTTCAGAAGCCCATGCTCTTCTTATATATTACCATCCTTACCATTCCCGTTTTTTTTTTTTTTTTTTTGGTAATATGAGATATGGCTAGGAATTATTAGGGGATCAGGTCCGCTATGGATTTGGGATGGAATCCCTCCATTTCTCTGCCTCTTTCTTCCTTTTTACATGTAATAGCAACATAATTTAGGATAATTTTATCCTAGATCAACAATAGTTCTTGATCTAATAATTTCTCGTAGCTTCCAAAATAATTGTAGACATTTTCATAATTTTTTATTAAATTTTATCTTCAATTTTTTCTTATGTATAGCCTACTACCACTGAAAAAAATGCATCTTTGCTATTAATCTATGATTGATTAATTGTTGCTGTCGTACTCTAATTTAAAAATATAAATTGAGTAGGTACCGTATATTCTTAAGAATTATGCTTTATAAAATGTATGATTGTATCACGAGTCAACCCAAATGATAGATTCGGATTGTGACGGTTTCCATAGCAATAATCCAATGTAAAAGGGCATTACTGTATTAAAGTTGCAAATACTAAATCTTGGCGAAAAGAACTACATTTCTTGATAAATTGGACCGCTACAAATATCATGCATGCATTTGATGTTGGAAGAATATCTCATGGGTTATTAACTTCATCTTCGTCGATGCTTCATAAAAAAAACAAGCAAACAAACTCTAATAGTTGCACAAAAGCATGACAAGTGTAACTATATGTACACATGTCAGGTGAGTCTTTGGGAATGAACGCATGCATCATGACATAGCTAACCGCTTTATCTCATGCAACATTAATACGTACATACTTTCTCATCAAATCTATTAGTTCACATGCAAAGTGAGGTTTTTTTTTGGATCATGCTAGCTGTATTGCCCATTGTAAATTTGCATCAAGTATCAACTTTGGTTTGATTTCATAATTACATATCATTAACAACTAAATATTTTTTTCATCGACAAATTATAGCATTCCATAGAAAAAGAAATTTATGGTGCAATTTAAACTCATCAAAGTTGTGGTTTGTGGTGGGCCTTCAGCTTGGGTGTCCTTCTCTCTAGAGCAGAGGACGGTGGGCGTGAGCCATCCACTCCCTCCACCTGGAACCTCTCCAAGTTACAGGTGGCGGCTAGAAGCAGTGACTAGGTGTCCCCAATGTCATTCAAGATAATAACGCCAAGTCCAAGGGCATTTGGAGAGGCATATGATTACATCAAATACTAATAATTTATTAGAGAACAGAGGAGAGAGAAAGCAGGGGAGAGGGCGGCTACTGGTGTTGGAAGTGGTGAGATACCAATATTTAGTCTCTTTCAACTAATAAGAAAAAATATAAATGAGAGGGGTGGTGGCGTAGTATATGTGGCAAGAGAGAGATAGTAATTAAAGTATTTAGTTGAAAGAAGAGAGAGAACAGAGCAGAGGAGACGGGGGAGGAGGAGGAGGAGAGGAAGGGAGGGAGGCAGGAGGAGCGAGGTGCTCCAAGAAAGGGGACATGTCCCCCTCCAAAAGGTCTTTCCCTTCCCCCAAAATCGCTCCTTTATTTGCCATTCTGCCTTGCTCTGGCTGCCTGCTCTGCTTTAGCCTTTGCTGCTGGCCTCCGTTTTTGTGATTTGCTGAGTTCTTTTGGGTTGCTTTCGGTTTCTGTTTTCTAGTCCTGGGATTTTTACGGGAATGAGTTTTCCGTATGTTGTTGGAAAGCAAAAGAGTTTCCGTGCCTCTAGTTTATGTTTTTATGTAAAATTTTTGGTCTTCTTTATGGCAGATTCTGCTTGTGTGATGCGTATTGGCTTGTTGATTTCCTCTTCTGCCTTTTAATCTATGTTCTGGGTTCTGTTTGATGTGTTTGGTTTGGTTCCGTGATCCCTTCATCCTAATGATCTCGCTTTCTCTCTCTCTCTCTCTCTCTCTCTCTCTGAGTATTTTACTATGTCGCTTTCTGTTTTAACTTTGACAAGTGATCTGCTTTCTTTTTCCCGATGTTAATCTACTTTTTGTTGGGATTTGAATGCTGTTTTGGGTGGAATCTTATAGCTTGTCAAAAGTTTGTACTCCTTTTGCAGTTTATGCACATTTATGTGGTTTTCTCTTTATCTGACCATTAGAGCCAACAATTTTGCTGGTGGGGTGCTGGATTTTGCATTTAGGGCTGCGGATTTTTGATGTCTCTCTCAATTGGTCATACTGGATTACAGTTTTCGGATTTTGATTTCAGTATCTGAAATCATAGGGCATGTATCGGTAAGCCATTTTGTTATCAATGGCCAAGGCCGTTCCCCTTTCTTTGAACAAATAAACCCCTGAATTCTAAATTGGAAGGAGGTATATGAGCATGGTGGGCTGTTGGCAAAGACTGGATGTAATTTTTCTTTTTCTAGAATTTTGTCTATATGTTTTTGGATTTTCTGTAAGAAAAATTTTGCTTGTCTTGAAATATGGTTAGGGCCCTAACATTTCTGTCGTTCGGAATGGTGAAGCCAGGAAAGGACATAAATTATCTTCTTCACTGAAATTTTCTATAATCTAATTAAAGAAAGTGCTTGGGGACTTGCATAGATTCTAATTTGCATTTGCATGCTTCGTCTGCTACTTTCAATGACCAAGGTGTTATGCATTTGTTGATGGGATATTCCTGAAAATGAGTTAGTGAATGTGGCCGTGATGGCAAACTCAATGTTTTTTGGATTCTCGCGACTTTGTCACGAGAAAGAGTTTCAAATTTTCATAACTTTAGAATACAAAGAGAGGAGAGAATTGGATGCTCAAACTAGTAGGCTTTCTTGTGCTTGCAAGCAAGTTGCAAAGTGGATTTGTGAAGCGACCAGAGAGATCATAGTGCTTGCAGGCCTCATTAACTATGAAATTTCCCATTGCCCATCCAAGAGGTCCTGCAAATACTGTGCAAAATCTTGGTAAATTTTCTTTCTAATAAACCATAGCTTAATTGACTCTATTGCTTGTGGTTTACACACAAATCTCATATGTTTAATCTAAGAGGCATGTCTATGCCATGTCCTGTTCATCACCATGATCCCAAATCCTCCACCACAGAACCATGCAGCATCAAAGGGAAAGAGAAACTATATGGTATCAAGAAAGAAGCAAGTCTTCATAATCCATGAGGAACTACGGGGCATGTAGTTTGTGTAAGCATGATGCTTGTCTTGTTGTTATTAAAAGGATTCTTGATTTTTAGAGGGATAGAACATATCACTGCTACTCAATGGTTTTCAGATGAGCCTCTGAATCTTCATAATCAATAAAAAGAAATGAGTAAACCTATGTTGTCTCAACATTTATGTTCAGAATCAAGATGCTTGAACAATTATGCGGGTACAACCAGAACAGCTCCATCTCAAATATAATGGCTCATACACTCACATTTTAACAAATATGGGAACATCAATATGATTGTCTTTCAACAAGCCTCACTTTTTCTTGCACCAGTTGTCAGAAGCTTTATGATTCCCTTCATTTAATCCCCTGCAAATAGCCAAGACACGTGGAATTTAGCCTGCACTCTGTACCCTTTGAGCAGAACACCAAGCTATACTGGCAAAGTGACAAGCATGCATATAATGTATGAAAGAAGAAAGTCCCATACCAGCACTAGACTGCCCTCCTATAATATTTTTCATATGATTTTGTCACTTCATGTATCTCCATTAATGGTGACAACTGTTCCACAAAACGGAGCCATACACAGTTTAGATAGATCCATACTGCCCTGTGCAGCAGATTGGTCTCCCAGATTAAATATAAATGACTCTTAAATTGATTGTTGGTCGCTTCACAAATCCACTTTGCAACTTGCTTGCAAGCACAAGAAAGCCTACTAGTTTGAGCATCCAATTCTCTCCTCTCTTTGTATTCTAAAGTTATGAAAATTTGAAACTCTTTCTCGTGACAAAGTCGCGAGAATCCAAAAAACATTGAGTTTGCCATCACGGCCACATTCACTAACTCATTTTCAGGAA